>JANZLC010000002.1:3824831-3842524 GCA_026413385.1 Erythroxylum gracilipes
GTAACAGTTTATAACAAAATAATAAGCAAAACTCTTGAAATCTTTTTCCTTTTCTGGACTTAGAAAACATTTCTTTGTAATCTGTAAAGCACATTTTCGAAGAAGTTCTTTTCTTGCTGTAGTCAAAATCACAATTTGCAAACCGTAAAATTCTTGGGCTTCTAGCCATAAAACCCATAGGTTACCCAAATAAAACATTTAACACCACTACTGTCTCATTTAATTTCATTTAATAATTCAAATTCTCAAGAAAAAGGGTCGGGGTCCAACAACTGTAAACACACATTACCTTACACCTGTGACTCTTCCAAATGGGTCTTTAACCCCTGTTAATCAAGTAGGAAACATAGACTTAACTAAGGAAATAACGCTGGAAAATGTCCTTTATATCCCCACATTTCACCACTATTTGTTGTTTATTTGTAAACTTGCACAACAAAACAACTTAGTTGTAATTTTCGTGTCCAACAAGGTGTTTTTATAGGACCCCATTACTGATTATGTCGTGGCCAGTTGCAAGAAAATTAGAGGTGTATACAGGCTCGAACCACACCACTTCTTACCACCAAAAACCAAGAAAGGTCCTTCCTTGAAATTCTATCTCGATGAAAATTTTGCTTGTAATATGATCGATAATTATAGCTTAATACACTCTAGATTTGGTCATGTTTCCTCTAAGGTTTTAAAACATTTGAACTTTTGTTGCTCAGAAATACTTAAAAATTTCTTTTGCGAAACATGTCCTTTGGCAAAACAAACTAGAAAACCTTTTGGTAAGCATAATATCACAGCTATGAAAGCTTTTGAGTTACTACATTTGGACCTCTGGGGCCCCTTCAAAACAAAAAATATTGATGGTCCAACATATTTCCTTACGATTATTGATGAATATAGTAGAGCCGTATGGACCTTTTTATTAAGCACCAAAGAACAAGTTCACAAAACTCTTACTATATTCATCACCATGATTGAAAATCATTTTAAACAAACCATTACAACTATACGAACGGACAACGGAACCGAGTTTATGAACCATTTGAACCAACAATTATTTGAAAAGAAAGGGATTTTTCACCAAAAAACCTGCATTCATATGCCTCAACAAAACGGAGTTGTTGAACGAAAACACAAACACCTCCTTCAAATCACCTGTGCGCTTATGTTCTAAGTGAATTTACCAAAAGAATTTTGGGGGAAAGCTTTTTTAACTACTACTCACATAATTAATCGCCTACTGACGTAAGTGTTATCATAGGACACACCTTACAAAAAATTACATCAAAAATAGCCGACCTACGACCATCTCCGCACCTTTGGGTGTCTATGTTACGCCACTAACACCACTCCCACAAAGAAAAACTGGACCCACAAGCAACGAAATGTTTATTCCTTGGATACTCGACCGATCGAAAGGCTTACAAATTATGAGCAATCAACACAAAACAAGTAATTTTTAGTTGAGATGTTGCTTTTTACGAAACCTTATTTCCGTATAAACAAACCGAAGAAACTAAACACAACACTGACCCAGTGTTTGACCCATTGTTTGGGCCATCCAGCCCAAATACCTATACCCAAACTTAACTACCCACTTACCCAAATCCAGCTACCCAAACCTCATTGATGGATTCACCCAGACCTGACCCGATAGACCAACCTACACCATTACCATCACTAATTACTACCGACATTCACAATCCCTAAACTGAAACCCTATATCCATCAAATACCCAAATGACTTCCGATAACATCACCATACCTACCTGATTTAGTATTCGACATTGGAAACCACTTCAATACCTTAATGATTACATTACTACCCTACCAAATTGAGCTCTCAATGCTCCCTCGCAGCTCTTCATGGACCACGATAAGCTCATCTTCTCCACTTCCCATAAAACCTTCCTGGCTAACTTGTTTACTAACTATGAACCGTTTTCTTATGAAAGTGATAAACAGAGCCTATTGTGAATTGAATCGATGGAGGCGGAGTTTGAAGCTTTAGAAAGAAATGGAACTTGGGTATCATCTATGTTACCGGCGGGAAAGAAGGCATTAACCACAAAGTGGGTATACAAAATCAAAAGAAAATCAGACGGATAGATTGAAAGACGAAAAGCACATTTGGTTGTGAAGGGATTCAAGCAGACCCTGGGTGTTGACTACTTCGGCGTATTCTTTCCTATTGCGAAGATTACTACAATTTGCACTATTCTTGTTGTTTCCACAGCAAAGGGGTGACCCATACACCACGTGGATATAAACAACGCTTATCTACATGGAAAAATCGACGAAGAAATTTATATCTCACCACCTCAAGGCTATAACAGAACGCGACCAGGGGAGGTACTAAGACTTCGGGAATCTCTATACGGCCTAAAACAGGCAGGAAGGCAATGGAATAAGGAATTTACGATAAAATTGATTATTTACGGGTTTGTCCAAGCAGACTCAGATCCTTGTTTGTTTACAAAAGGTAACGATACTAACTTTGTAGCTTTAGTTATCTACGTAGATGATGCGCTAATCACCAGTTCTGATAAATCCCTAATAAATGATGCGAAGGGTTTCTTGAATGATTTATTCACTATAAAGGATATGGGATACGTAAAGTATTTTGTTGGTATCGAAATAGCTAGATCAAAGTGTGGTGTGATATTATCCCAACAAAAGTACATACGTGATATATTGGTTGATTTGAATTCGGGGGATTTGAAAAGTGCTGATGTGCCCATGGTTTCAGGATTGAAATTGAATTCTGATGATGGTACTTTATTAATCGATGTTGAGAAGTATAGGAGAATCGTCGGGCAGCTTTTGTATCTGAATTTTACGCAACCTGATATCACTTATGCAACGCAACAATTAAGCCAATACACCGTTGCCCCAAGAGAACCACATTAGAAGGTGCTAACAAGGTATCTCGCAAGGATTGTTTCAAAGGCACTATTTTACTCGACAAACTCTGAAAACAAACTGTTAGCTTATTCTGATGCAGACTGGGCAGGCTACCTAGTCACTCGAAAATCCATTATAGGCTTTTGCATATTTTTATGTTTATCCTTAATTTGTTGGAAGACATAAAAGCAGCAAACGGTCAACAGATCTTTTGCTGAAGCTGAATATAGGAGTATAGCCAGTACTCTCTGCGAAATAAAGTGGCTAAATTACATCTTGAGAAATTTGCAAGTGAAGGTTCCATTACCAATTCCACTAAGATGGGATAACATGGCAGCAATCCATATCTCCAACAATCCCGTGTTTCATGAGCGTACCAAGCATCTAGATATTGATTGTCACTTGGTACGTAATGCAGTTCACAATGGTTTTCTCCAAATAAGTCACTTATCTTCGAGGTTCCAATTGGCCGATGCATTCACAAAGCCTTTACTAGCACCAGCACTTCACACAGCGTTGGACAAGTTGGGTTTACATAAACTCCAACTTGAGGAGGGGCTGTTGGACTCACAAGAAAAGTCAACACCAGCAAATGACACCACATAGAAAATATAGCAGGACACCTCATCAATTATATTTTGTTCTTTTTAAGTGTTCATCATTATTCTTTGTTCTTATTTGGGTACTATAGGTTGGAAATTGCTAGGTTTGTTACGAAAGAGTAACAAAAAAGAAAGAGAGTATGAAATCAAGTGTATATATATCTTCACAAATCATGAATAAAATTCATTCTTTTCTCACAAATTTCGATCCTTATTATTGTCTTCTACAAAGTCAAACATGCTTGTGCTCTTTATTGAATGGGAAAATCAAATTATAAGTTCAGATTTTTACAGGAAATGATTACCCTAAAGTCTGAACCATCAAATCTTCAACTGCCCTTTTGCTCATTCGTTATAATTCGGGTGTAAGGAAAGGAGCTTTTAAAAGAATTCTTCTTTTTTTTAGTTTCTTATGAGATGTCCTAAGCGAGTTCCAATTATGAGAAGATACCTTTAAACCATTCACACCCAGACTAATCCCCGCTTAATCCGGGTAAGTCCCTTGCAGGAGGCAAAGTTCTAACCCCAAATTTAAACGGCTGCATACACGAGGGTGGTTCGAACCCACGGCCTCACTTAAGTCAATAAAACCCCTTAACAACTCACCTGCACCATAGGGTTTAAAAGAATTCCTTCAGTGGGTCTTTAGGATAAAAAGAAAGTCTTTAGATGTCATAAGTCAAATGCTCCGTCCCCATTCCTAAAATTACCTACCAAACTACTGCCTTTTGGTTGTTATGAGGTCCAGAGTACTTCACGATCTACGTCAGCCACACCAGAAGGTGTGGTGTTTAAATAATTAGTAGACGTCGTGGAAACCAACCTTCTTGTAATGTTTTAAAAGAACCAGTCGGCTGTCGTGGAAGTTAGTGTAAAATGGTATCAAGATCTCTGGTTGAAGTTTTATATAGATTCTCAGTGATAGGGGAGAAATTAGGAGTTAATTAGAGAACAAAGGGCTTAACATTATTACACAAGAAAGGACAAACAAATTGACATATTTAGAACTCGGTAACAAGAGCTGCAACAAGTGAAAATTTCAAAACCCCTCCTTTTTCTTCAATTTTTAGGATAGAGATTTACAATATTGCACAGTTCTTCGTTACATCACAGAGCATTCAACTTTGGTGTAAACCATGAGCAAGGGAAGGGATGAAAGACAAAGTAGCTTATGGCTTGACAGTGCTTTGCCAAGTTCATATCACAGTTTAACAGGAGGAGCTCTGTAATAAGCTGGAACAGTTGCAGGGAAGAACATTTGCCTAACCCCTTCTGCCTTGATAATTGGGAAGATGATCCCTGATGCACCCTGCAATGAGAAGGGTTAAATATTGGAACTGGAAAAGAGACAACTTCCAAAAGGATCGGTGGAATCAATGGGGGAAATCAAGACGAGAAGAGTATCGGCAGAGAAAAGATACAGACCGAAATCAGCCTAGCTCCAATCCAGATGCGTTTAGGTGAAGGGAATGGCAGTAACAAGCGACCAACACCATAGATCGCAACTGCAAAGAAATGTGCCACTAAACTCAATGGACGAGGGTTTAACCCGGAGAGCAAAGAGATTGGTCCAGTTGCGCATAGACCGCCAAGACTCAGATAATCAAAGCAAGCCTCACGCATTTCCTTCCGAGCTTGATCAGGTGAAGCACAAAAGACCTTGTACAGAGCACCAGCGAGTGTGTTGATTGTAGATGCCACAGGCTGCATCAGAAATATCAGAGATTACGAGTTCAGTTGACCGAAGAATGAAAAATTTTGTTTCATGAATCCTCTGCCAAAGAAAACACTAAAGAACAAAATTTTCTCAATAAAATGTTTGTACCAAGAGAAGGCATAATTTTAAAGATAGAGATAAGACGGCTTGCCTTACGCAAAGTGTAAAAACATTCAAGATATTTGCTGAGTGAAGATGCATCATGAAGGTCACGCAATGGTTTTAGAAGATCTCGCAGCACCACAATGTCTGAGAGTGCCACAGTCATCCCTCCACCTGTTAGAGGATGTCGCATGTTGAACGCATCACCCATTAACAAGGCACCAGGGGTAGGAAGTGGTGCAGCTGGCATGCTTCTGTTCGGCATTGTCCTAATGTTACCTTTGTCAACAGCTGCTACGAAAGCATCATAAATTTCTGGAGGAACCTGCAATACCCATTCTATGACGTCAGTTACCCTAAATGGGATAGATAGTAACAAAGGGGACACAATTTTAACACAACATGATATTTAAGAATGCCACAACAAATGGCAGGTCAAGCAAATAGTTGGGAATGCATAGATGGCAAAAGATATCAACCTGAGGTGCCACCACAGTCTTCAAATAATTTGCCATTTCTCCGTTTGAAATGGATGGAACCTTCTGACCAGGAACATCAACCAGACAGCGTACTTCTGAGCTGCTGATAGGATAGAATAGAATGGGAGAAGGATCTGCTAGTATAACATGGCCATGATTTGCATATGGAAGTTGGCAATTCTCCAAAACCAAACCAACAAAACAAGAGGGCACATCCACCTGCATATAATGTTTCAAAGTGATGTTGAGAACTAAAATCTAACAAAGAAATTGGAACCTCACACTTGTTTGCCAGCACCGATAACACAAACAACACTACTACTCACTAACTAGAGAGCTACATAAGAAAAAGTTCAAGAGTCTTCACCTTTGGGTCACAAAGGGAGCGGCGCAAGTTTGAGAAACAACCATCACAAACAATTGTCAAAGGTGCAAACTTTGTTAGCTCTTGGCCTGATTTGGTTTTATACTGAACACCTTTGATAGTTCCTTTTTCCTCTAAAAGAGAAGTGACAGTTCCTTGCTCCAGTCGCACACTAGAAAGTAAAACAATAAGCATGAATACTGAACAAGAAGAAAAACTTAATATATATATACATTAGGAAACAACAGCAGAACATAACACTTTTTTGAGTTATGCATTCAAATCATGTAAGCCTATGATTTTGCGGAACCATTCAACGTATTCCAAACATTAGCAAAAATGTACAGCAGCAACAAGCGCAAACATACTTAGGAAGGGATGCTGCTTTTTGCCGCATTCTTTGTATGAAACGCCCATTATGAAAGCTTCTCCCTGAAACATCAGAGTGAAACTTCTCCAATGGATAAGAGAGCTGAGTATGCTTTCCATCCTTGAAAAGAGCATAACCAAACACCCTTTGAGCATCAATTTCCTCAACACAATCTGCATACATACAAATATCCTATGATTAGATGTGGGTAGCTAGAAGATTCTCAATATAACTATAATGTTTGACCTGAACGTACCTTCAAGACCCAACTCAATCAACTTTAGGTAACCTCCTGGTTGTAGCAATTCACCAACAATTCTGTCAGGTTCGGTTAGGTCTCTTTCAATAACGAGCACTCGACGCCCATCCTGCTTTTGAAACACGTTAATTTCAATTAATATAATTTGCAGTTGGGACATTCTGAATTGAAAAACAGATATGCTGTCAACGTCTATGATCAACTAAGAATTTTGCTTAGGTACAAGCACCCACACAATAATAGGACAAAACAGTTTGTTGATTAGAGCAATAAGTACTCATATAACACTGTAAGCTTCTCTCTATGCTGGATATTATAAACGTACAAGAATCTGTTACAAATATTAAATAATTCCGTTTAATAGATCTCTACAGATATGATCAACTCTGAAAGAAAATACAAATGCAAGGACCACAGCTTCAAAATGATGTTATATTGAGTTGCTTGGCCCACTACGACAAATATGCAGCAAAAATAATTAGGATTGTGGGACAACAGAATGAAAATCAACTTCAGAAAGAGTTCAATAATCATGTTTTACAAGACACATATCCTCCCTTCGTAGTAACAGAAATATTTCATTCTTTAACTGACCAATCACAGAATATCAATATTTCGATTTACTACTTTCTCATCAACCGTCCAAAACGGCTTATTTGCAAAAGACCAAAACCATCTACAGGAATTGGTCCCCACTCAAGTTGCAAATTTACTAACAATTAAAAGAAAACATTCAAATAGGAACTAAATATGTGAAAGTATTAAAATGTGATTAAAACATAATAATCCCCATAAAACTAGTTCAACAAGTAAATATTACGAAAGCTAGACAGTAAGTACACAGAACCCCCCCCCAGAAAGAGAAAAGGGAGAAGTCTACGAAGTTCCAAACTAAACTATTCTTGAAAAGCAGTGCTCTTTACATATCGCCGTCCACACAAAGAAGTAGGGGCCAACCAAAAGTTGGATGTAATGCGAAAACTAATTTCAACAGTTCTAGAATTTTCTCAACAAAATACCCAAAGAATTCGAAATCCCCCAAATTAACCCGTCAATTATAAACAAGTGTAATTTTAATAATGAACTAAATATCATCCAAATATCAAGGGAATTGGCATCTGCGAAAATGATGAGCCTCCGTCGCACAAAAAGCATAAAACAGGAAACAAAATTTGAAAAAGAAAGAAGGAAGAGACAAGAAAGTAGCTCTAAAAAGTATACATATATTCGCAAATGTTGAGCACAAAGCACAAATGGAACACCACTTCATGTTAGCCAATAATTTAAATAATAACAACGCCCAGGTCAGTTTTTCCCTATAATTGGCTACGATATTTCGAAAATTTTTAAATTCTCTACAAAAGTAAAGGATTCTACGTAACTTGTTCGGCCAGCGAAAAAAATACAGGAAACCAAAGCTAAAAAGACAACAAAATGGACCGATAAGATACATCCAAAGAGCTCACCTTGCCGAGAGTGTGGGCGAGAGCGGCGCCGGCGACACCAGCGCCAACGATGATTACGTCAGCGTCGGAAGCGTCACCGGATCTGCATTCACCGTTGGTAGTGGCTACGCTATTAACGACCTGAGACGAACCTGGCCGGCAGCAGTCTCTCTTCTTAGCCGTCAAGTGGCGGACAACAGCAAACAGAGCTACAGCGGAGGCGAAGATCCAGGCGAAGCACTGATCCGCCATTATTCGAACTGGAAAGTCCGCTCAGAGATAGAGACGTAAATGACAGTGCCTTTTTCTCACGGTGTGTCAGTTTAGCAACGAAATGGATTCGTTGCGTGTGCGTGTTCGGTTAGGCTAACTTGCACGTCGGCGACGGAGAGCTTCGCTGGCAAATGCCTATTTTACTCTTTATATATATATATATATAATTTATGTGAAGAAACAGAATAGTTTTCCCGTTTCAAGTTATGAACCAGAAAATTTCTGGTTTTGTTTCAGTGACAGACGGAGAGTAGCTAAGCTCACAACGGTTTTCTTTTCTTTTGTCGGCCTCTCGACGAGTGCGTGTGTGTGTTGAAGAGGAAGTGAGATTTAAGATTTAACCACCGCAGCTCATACGTGTACGCCACACAGCTAACGTGCGCCTGTCATTTTTTATTCTGATAATAATTTTATTTATTTTATTTTTCTATAAAAAGAAAAAACAAAAAATAAAAAATAACAATCGTATCCGTAATTAATTCTTACTTACGCGATGGACTGTATTTTAAGGTAAAGCTAATTTTAGTTTGTCATAAGATTTTTAATAGAATATAATGTAATGTAATAAAATATAATAGTTTATAACAAAATGTAATATTAGAAAGTTGTTATTTGCAAGGATAGAAGAGATCATAATATAATATAGTAAAATGTTGTTTAGAAGATGAATGTATAATAATAATGAATGACAATTCTACTATTGATATAATGAAATGTATTGTCTTGTTGTTTATTATTAGGGTTAATGGTATAATTAGTATTATAAAAAAATATTGAGGGTATATTAAATAGTACATATTTATTATTTTACATTATGTTATACTCTTCTTAAATCAGAGGTAAATCACTTCTACTGTTTATAATGAAATAAGATATAACATGAAACTCTTCCCTTCTATTACATTACATTTTATTTCATTATAAACCTTCTTCTTAAACGAAAAAAATACTATTACAATATATTTCATTTCATTACTAACTGTCATACTAAATATAGCCTTAGTAAAAGTAAAATCATATGCTATTTTCAATGTTAAGTTTGTTTCTGTATCTAATCAGTAAGTAATTAAGTTAGTTCCGAAATTTAACGGCATTATCCATTTTCATAATTCAAATATAAATTTTGGTAATTTTCAAATTTTACAAACAATAATCTATTACTTCCAAAGTTAGCCTATTCTAATACAAGAAATCACAATTTGTCAAACATGTTCTTGTCACCCAAGTACAAACTAATTAAGGCTGATTCAATTGATCTTACTAGATTTCTTGATCTATTGTATGACTATTTAAAATTAATACCAATTAGACGCTAATAAAATTATTCAAATGAGTACTAAATTAATTTTTATAAAGTGGCTAATTCTAAGAATTAATTACCAATAAATCAAACATTGTACTTAATTGTGAAAGGTTTAATTTGATATCTTACCTTATCTGTTATGTCACGTAAATTAATATAAATAACAAATAATGTCTATTTAACAAAAAAAATGTTATTTTTAAATTATTAAAGAGTAAATTAATACTAGGGATATCAAGAATAATCTTCTTAATTTTTTTATCAAAAGTTATAGGACAAATTAAATCTTTTATCTTATAATAAAGTAAATTTAGAAAATTCACATCAAAATATTGATAAATTAAAGAAATTTACAATTCATTTAATTGTTCGACCGGTTTTAAAGTGAAGGCTTTTTATTTAATAACTTTGATACTTAACTTAACTGATGTAAGGTTTGTTTGGTTAATAACTTATTTAACTATGTCAAGTCGCTGATAATTATATTTGGTAATTAACTGTTTGAATTATTACGACACATGAGAGATGGAATTTTTTATCAGAATTTACAATTTTTGTAAACTGTGAATATAAAGTTTAATATTTCACTGGAGATATACGTTTATGGATATGACATAATTGATCAGATATATATTATAAAAGATGAATGCATATGAATCGTACAATTTTAGAAATATATAATTCAAAAATTATCAAAAAATGTAGTACAATAATACGATAATTTGTAACCTTGTCTTGTACATCATGTGGTCCTTTTATTTTCTAGTAAATTCTATGACAAAGTTGGCTTAAAGTTTTAAAGGACCTGACTACTTGTGGTCCAGAAACTGTGAAATACAATATCACGTCCCCTTCATCATAATTGCATAGTCTGGATTTCACTAATAATGATCTCCCACTTGTTTTCTTACTTGTAAGACCATAATCACACATATTTTTAAAATTAAAAATTAAAAATGTTTAGAAACTCATTTTTAATAAATTAAAAATTAGATACATATATAAACCCTCCACTAGATATAATTATATATTTTTATAAATTATTTAATATTTTAAAAATATATATTATATTTAGATCAATTAATATTAGTATGTTTAATGGGTTCTATTATGGTGGACCTAAACAATTGTAATTGTAAAAACTTTGTATAATATACAGCAGTCGTTGCTAACGAATAGACTTCCGTTAAATTTTTTAACGGAAAATATCGTAGATTGGAAGTTGGTGGCTGGCTGGTGTGTATTAGTGTCTTGCAATTAAATGCCAGCTAAGCGATTCTTTTACTCTTTTGGAAAAACTCAAAGCTCCTGTTCAACTCTAACGTTGTTTTCTCATCGTCATCTAGGCTGCTTGTTTTGCTTGAGTTTTTTTTTTTTTTTTATAAGGAAAACGAACAAAGCAATTACACCATAAGTTCAGGGAAACAAATTGTCGACAAATCCTTTAAAAGGATGTGGTGGTATCCAACGGGTAATGTAAGAAAAAAAGTAACATTGGCAGTAAAATGAATGGCATAGTTAGCTAGCCAATCCATACATCTATTGTTTTTTCAATAAACGTGTCGATGAACAACAGTTCAATTCCTGGTGAACAGCTCATGAAGTCTCTCAATAAAAGGATGGAGTGACCTGGATCGCTAGTCAGCAGAGGAGAGGAGATCGGCCATTGCCTTGGAATCGACTTCAAGTTCAATCCGACAATGTCCCAACCGCCAAGTCAGGGTCAAGCCAATATACACACCCCAGAGTTCTACGTCAACAGACAAGCACCATCTGATATTGTGGGAGAAGCCACCCTATCAGTGTCCATCACTGTCCGTCACTGTCGTGCAATGTGCTCCCAACTGTGGCAATCAATGAGGACCGTTTGGAGGCGCCATCTGTGTGGCAATCAACCAGGACCGTTTTGCTTGAGTTATTGACCAACGAGATATGTTTTCGTTCACGATGTAATTAACGAGATCATTCGCTATCATCAGTTGGTAACGTTCATATCATACAGTATCTAGAGTCCCTCCCAACTGCCAAGTCCCACCAAGGATTTAATGAATAGAGATATACACATAACCGGTGGATGAAACAGGCTTTTTTTAGCTTCTAAGTGAATTGATTAAGCTCAACTATATCTGCTTTTTTTCAGCTACCGAATTAATTGATTTCAACAACTTGCTTAAAGCCTAACTTTGGTCAGAGGAGAGGATGCCATTACGTTCCGTTATTAAACGGCAGTGACGTTTAATTAATAGGAAGAATTACATTTATTTTATTTTATTTTTTTAAATAAAATTCACATTAACGCAAAAAATAGGCAAAGGCAGGGAAGACAAAGAAAACTAACCCAAGCCAACAGGTTTATCCCATACACTCAGAACCTAACAGCCTTTTCCTCTCAACAATAACAGAAACCGAACAATCTGAATTTAAAATAGAGACTAAACAGAATGACGATAAGTCCAGTGAAGTGGGTTTGCATGTAATAAGGCTACTTTGACTAAAGCATAAGCCGCCTTATTGGCAATACTACGCATCCATTGAAAAGACAAGGGAAAGAAATATCGCTTGAATGATAAACAATCAAGGGTCAAAATTTCAATCTCAGATCGATTTAGCGAAAGAGCTAATATTGATTGGACAGCTGCCAAACAATCCGACTCCACAATGACCTTGGCAAGCTGTTGGTCTTTTAGCCAAAAAAGAGCTTTCCTTATAGACATAATTTAGGCAAGAACTGGGTTAAACAAGGCAGGGAAAAAACCTGAAATAGCAGTCATAAACCTACCTCGTACGTCCCTAAGAACCGCAGCAAAGTCTTTCGTCTGAACATCATCTGGAGAAACAACGAACTCGCTGTCTTCTTTCTCCCGAATAAAGAGCCTTTGCAACCCTGAATCTATGAAGCAAAAACGAAAATTTAAAAGAGACCAACATAAAAATAATACCTAGACCTCACCTTGCACATGAACGACAGAACCAACACTTGCACTCATAGAGAGAGATAAAAAAGCAAGACCTAATTACAATAGATTGAGTTAAATCCTCCAACTCAATCAATTGATTACCAATTATGATTATTAGCGATTTAACAACTAATTACATTAAAATTTTATCCACTTAAAATCTATTTTAATAAGCATCATAAATAAAAAAAATTGATGTGTGAAGAATATTCTGGATACGTTTCTTTAACGCCGCCACAACCTTTTTCTCTTCTTCTTTTGTCGAGTTCGGAAGGCTATCAATTCAGAATTTGTGTATATCAGCACAACATGTCACCATATTCTATTTTCTTTCAAAATCGTTACATTAGATCACGTGTTTTTATTTCATTTATCATATTTAAAAAATATTACTTATTTTGTATAATATTATTTAATCATTTTTAGATTTAATTATTTTATTTTAATTTATGCAATATCAGTGGCAGCTATATCAATTTTTAACCGGAATAATTACAAGTATAATTTTTGGTTCTTGAAAATGGAAAAAAGGGCGAATCTTTTAATATCTTAAATGTTCCTATCTGTCTACGTTACAAAAACTAAGGACACCTGGTCCTGGCCAACGTGGAAAATGAAAAAGAACGACTAAACAGAGTAAAAAGCTTCCGGACAACAAAAACGACAAGTGTTGAAAGACATAGCTGTTATGATTTATGAAGGCGCTTGTCGATTTACCCAAAGATACTGGGCAAGCGAAACCCACTTGTGCTGCTTTGGAGGGTGGCACCCCGTTTATTATGTGGTGCTCATCCTCCGTTCTCCAATCTCATAAAAATTAAATAAAAAAACTAAATCCGTCTGACCGCTTCGCATGAACCGTTAAATTTTTTATTCACTTCTAAAATTTTCAGTTTAGTTTATTTTAAATTAAAATTAATTAATTAATTTTTATTTAATAATATTATTTTTCAATTAAACTTTAAATTCTTCATTAAATAACGATAATTTATTTTAATGATATTTTAAATTCTTTAATTTTATTTAATTTTTATCCAGCTTTATAATAGTTTAATATCAATTGAACATTTTAAATCTTAAACATCTTCTTTTACTGGTTTAATTTTCGGTCTAATTTTTAAAACATTGAAAAAATAATACGTCTTGTTTGTGTGAATAAACTCCAATTACATAAAAATCTAAACAAGTTTAGCGAAGCCAAAGCAACATAATTTGATTCAATGTCAATAATTGAAGTATAGTTTAATCAAGATTCAAGCCAAATTAAAGTTGAAAATTTCTTTTTCCAAGTTCTAAGTTGATTTTAGATTAAAGGCTTATAACTTGTTTTGATTATCTCGAATCAATTAATAAAAATATTATCATTTCATTAAATAAGTAAAAAATGAAAATTTAGAATTGATAAACTAGGTTTGTTTTATTTAATAAAATAAAAATTATGTTCGAAGTTTGATGGTTAAAAAAAAGGTCCTATTCATTACTATTTTTAATAAAGTCTCTCCTTATTCGTAAATTTTAAAATTTTATTATACGATTTTAGACTCAAATTTTATAATTCATGAGAGGATATAAGTTGTTGACAAATTGTAGATAGTTCTTGGAACATCAGGACTCTTACAAAGAAGTCACTGAAATTAATGGAGATTTTAGATAAATATAAGATTTATGTTGCGTGCATCTATGAGACAAGGTGAGTGGGGGCTAAAGCGCAAGAGATCAATGGATTCAAATTTTAGCATTCAAGGTGTTTAAGTCAACGAAATGGTATAGGTATTTTGGTTGTTAATAAACTCGTGCATCATGTCGTAGGGATAAAGAATGCTAATGGTATGATTTTATCCTTAACAATTGTAGTGAAAGATGTTCTTTTCAATATAGTGTGTGCTTATGCACCCAAAATAAGGTTAGAAGAATAACTTCAATGTCAGTTATGCGAAGAGTTAGATAAGATGATTCAACAAATTTTCCCTAAAGAGAAATTTATTATAGGAGGATACTTTAATGGTCATATAAGAGGAACTCGGATGGGTATTCTTGTGCTCATCAGGGTTTCAAGTACGGGGATAAGAATAATAGTATGATTGCTTTGTTAGGCTTTTAGGTAGCATTTGATTTAGTGATAACCAACTCATTTTTCAACGAAGAGTAGCACTTAGTGACTTTTAGTGATAGAACTAGGAAGACTCAGATCAACTACTTTCTTATAAGGAGAACTGATCAACCAAGTTGTAAGAACTACAAGTGATACCTAACACATGCTTATCAACTCACCATAGATTATTAGTCATGGTTCTTATAATTAAGGATTAGAGAAAGAAGAGCAGTTATCAGAAGTGTACTAGAGTTAGATAGTGAAATCTAAAAGGAGACACTGTGGAGCAATTTAAAGATAGAGTAATGCCTATAAGAGAATGGAAACTAGAAGGATGTGTTAATTAGATGTGGGAGGTAGTAGCAACTCTTTTAAAGAATGTTGCTAAGGAGATCATGGGAGTTTCTAAAGAGCCTAAAGGTAGTAAGAAGGAGTTGTGGTAGTAGAATGAAGGCATATAAAAAAGGTGAAGATCAAGAAGGTCACCTATAAAGCTTTATTAGATAACAACACAAATAAAAAGTAGTTAATAGATAGATTTACAAGTTGGTAAATAAAGAGGCGAGGGAGATAGTCTTGGAAGCTAAAAGCAAAGCCTACAAAATTTTATATCAATGGTTGGAAACTAAGGATGAAGAAAATGATATATTTAACTTGGCAAGAGCTAGGAAATGGAAAATGAGAAACTTATATCAAGTTAGTTGTATAAAGGATGAAGTAGGATAAGTGCTCGTAGATGAAAATAATATTAAGAGAAGATAGTAGAGATGCTTCTATAGCTTTTTTAATGAAGGTGGAGAGGATAACATTTTTTGGATAATCTTAGCACTTCTGAGAAATATCGTACCTTCACTTGTTGCCAACAAATCATGAAATAAGAAATTAAAAGACATTTGAGGAATATGAAGAGTGAAAACGCAATAAAACCTAATGAGTTGCCTATATAAGTGAGGAAGAGGTTAGGAGAAGAGGGTCTTACGTAGTTAACCAAACTTTTTAATGCAATCTTTAAGTCCACTAAAATGTCAGATGAGTGGAGAGTTAACACATTAATCCCTCTCTATAAGAATAAAGGGGATGTCCAAAATTGTAAGCCTGTAACAACTATAGACATATCAAACAACTTGGCTTAAAGATTGAGAAGATAGTGAGAAAGGTAGTGAGAAAGGGTCAGAAAACCAAATTGGTTTCATATCAAGGAGGTCCCCGATAATACACTTCCTTAGACAATTAATGAAATATTATAAGCACAAAGAGAGGGACTTGCAAGTGATTTTCTTTAACTTTGAGAAGGCTTGTGACAAAGTACCTAAGGAAGCCATGTGGAGGTGTTTAGAAGTTAAGGGGGTTATACGAGTTATTAGTAATATATATAAAAGTGTTAAGATTATAGTAAGAACGGTAATAGGAAATACAAAGCTTTTTTCTATCGATATTAGACTACACTAAGGATTCTTGTTAAGCCCCTTCTTGTTTCAATAATTATGGATGAGTTTACGAAGAATATCTAAAGAGACATTCTTTAGTGTATGTCTGTGACACCCTAATACCTCCTGGAAGGATATGTGGATGCCACATAAGACAGTACAAACAATCCAAAACATTTTGCGGAAGCATAGCATTCAACAATAAACATTCCAAAACATACGAAATACTTTATACATGCATTTCCAGAATCTCAACGAACATGCATTACATATCACACTTTCAGAAACCAGCCTGAATTAAGGTTATTACAAACCTTGAAACAAAAATTCAGGAGTCATAAACATCAGATACAAGTCCAAAAACGAACTCAAAAATACATTTTGAGCAAAATAAAACTCAGACTCCTTTAGCCATTGCGGTTGACTTGTCCCAGTCTCTACATCCTTCTCTCTGAACCTACACGGGGCAAATCCACCGTGCTAATCATATAACTTAGTGAGTAATAACTAAACTATGTTTAACCACAACAGATACTGAATCATGTATATAAAAAGCATCTCAATATACTGAAATTCAAAACAGAATAAGATTTATTAAGGAAAATACTTCGCAAGCTAAAGTCAGTCATTTCAATAGCAAAACAGAACATTTAGAATACAAAACAAATCAAACTGTAAATCCATGAACAGAAGTGGGTAACGAGACTTATACAGAAGAGACCGAAGTTCCGACACCAAAGTATCATTAACAAAAGACACTGAAGTGCCATTAACAGAAGACACCGGAGTGCCATTAACAGAAGACACCGAAGTGCCATTAACAGAAGATAGCGAAGTGCCACAGAAGCAGCTGCAGACCCTTCTAGGCATGCCTATTTACCCACAACTAGGACTCAACAGTTTTACAAGGTCAATTCAGACATTACACGTGCAAAGCAAGTAGTCAATCATATTTACATAAAAAAGCACTTATAATGATATAAACATGCATGAAACGCCTCGGACAATCATTGTTCGGAATTCAGAACACAATCAGCATAATTCAAATTCAACAAGCAGAACAAAGTAAGGTAAATAACACTTCAATATATCATTTATTCATCAGTACATCTGACCTTCATGTCCGGAATCAATACACATTTCAGTACACATTCATCAATATAAATTTTAAGTCAGTAATAAATAAAACAATTCAAGGTGAGACCATCTTAGGTTACTCATAAACTTTACCGTCTAAATTACTTACAATTGCTCACGTTTGTTTACTGCCTTGAAGTCTCGGCAATATCTGGAAGTGGTCGTTCCTCTATAACATTTAACACATATATAAATCACTATTTTGCATGATTAAGAATTCATTAATGTATATTGAATATGTATAATGCATGTTCATGACAATTTCGGG
>JANZLC010000002.1:3846495-3864203 GCA_026413385.1 Erythroxylum gracilipes
TGTCTTTATTTATATTAATTGTGGTTATTATTTATATGTAAAATATTTAAAAATTATTGTTATTTCATATTAATTGTTATTATTATTTATTATTAAGATTTTTGAAAGCATGGTTGATATAAACAGTAAACTAGTAAAGTATACAGTATAACTATATAATATACCCATATGAACTATTTTGTAATTTTTAAAAATTTTAAGGACTATTTTATAAATTTTAAAAAATTTCGAAACAGTACCTGGTATCAACTGATACCAATACAATTTTATTCCAAAATTTAATCCGATATCAACCCTGATATGATATTCATAACATTAGTTGCGGAGGAGTGGAGGACCGTAGGAGGATTCAACGTGGGTATGGATCCATGATATTCATCGATTTGGGTCAATTGAAAGTCAAAGTTAACGTTGTCAACTAAGAATATATTTAATCTTTTTTAAATGGATTTAAATAAGAAAATGAAATCTGTGTGTTGGTGGCCCATCCTACATGTCTAGTAACGGTTCTCTCACGCTAGAATGGCCTTTTTACAGGGAAGGAGCTCTAAAATACCACGTAGCATAATTCTATTGGCTATTCCTTGTTTTGTGCTTACTACTCCGTCACGTCAACGCAGTGTTGAAGATTACAGAGCATAGACTACATATAATATAACCTTCCATTACAAATTTCAAATTTTTATGACCGGTCACTTTCTCTCCCTCTCTCAGTCAATATGAAAGTGTTTTCTTCCGGTGATCGGAAGCACCGTCGGAGCACCACCAAAAACACTCTCCTACCTCAGAAGCTTAACGAGTACCATCTCCCGGAAGCTGGATTCGATGGCGCGTCCTTCTCCGGCGCAGTCTTCAATCTATCGACCACGATCGTCGGTGCCGGAATCATGGCCCTCCCTGCTGCCGTCAGCCAACTAGGGCTAATTCCCGGCCTTGTGATGATCATATTCGGTGCGATCTTAACGGAGTCGTCAATCGACTTGATCTTACGGTTTGGTCGAGCTTCCAAGTCCGCCACTTACTCCGGCGTCGTCGCCGACGCATTCGGTGGGCCTAGTCGCACGCTACTTCAGGTCTGCATTGTCATCAATAACTTGGGCATGCTCGTCGTCTACATGATCATCATAGGTAATGGTTGGTTTTGTGTTCTTCTTCGCTTTAGCCCAAAAGCGTAGTCATTGTTGTATTTGTTCTGGAGAAACCGTCAAGTTGTTGGGTTTAACGGTGTTAGTATTATCGTTGACAACAGGTGACGTGTTAGCAGGGGCACGGTCTGATGGGGTCCGCCACATAGGTGTTATAAACGAATGGTTTGGTCAAAGCTGGTTGACCACGCGCTTCACTTTACTGCTACTCACGACCGTACTTGTTTTCGCTCCTCTAATTTCTTTCAAGCGCCTTGGTAAGCTCATACGTAACATTTACTTTTGTATGTGGAAGCTAACTTAATTAAGTTGAATTTAATAAAATGGTATCACGTTAACGAAAGTGACATTTAGTCTAGTAAAATTAGCATTTGACTGAATAAAAATGTTATTTTTAATCTGTGTAAAGATGACAAAATAGACTTAAAGCTAACAGCATCCTGGATGCTCGTATACTGCACAGCCATTATACGAGCCATTATACGAGCATCGGAGAGAGTGCACTAGTACTACACATATAAGGATTATTATATAGATAATAAAATGTTGGTAGACCTCGAATGTCTCATTACATGGATAATTTTAGAGTGTAACGCATTGTCGAAAGTGGTGTAATGAGATATAGTATAATAGAATGCTGAAATAGAAACTCGTTACACATAATTGGGTGTAATGGGTTGGAGATGCTCTAACAAATTAAGTATAAAATTAACCAAAGATTGAAATTAATTCGGATTTGAGAAGTCCGGTTCAGGTTGACTTGATCGGTTCGAATTGGTCTAAACAGTAATTTAGCATAATTTACTAAAATGAAAAATGAGGATTGATTGTATTTTATAAGTGTAGGATTGATATCTCCGAGTTTTACTATCTGTAATGCTAGATTCGTTGAGATACACGTCGACATTGTCAGTGGCTTTGGCTGTTGTATTTGTGGCGATAACTGCGGGAATAGCCATAGTTAAAGTAATAGAAGGAAGTATTGGAATGCCACGTTTGATGCCTAAAATCACCGACCAGGCCTCTTTTTGGAAGCTTTTCACAACCGTGCCTATTATAGTTACTGCTTATATTTGCCACCACAATGGTATGCTGCTAAACTAAACACACACAATGTATTCGGTGGTGGGTATTGAAGCATTGATTGCTTGCTTCTAATTGTAAAATGCTTGTTTCAGTTCACCCT
Organism: Erythroxylum gracilipes; assembly: GCA_026413385.1. NCBI lineage: Eukaryota > Viridiplantae > Streptophyta > Magnoliopsida > Malpighiales > Erythroxylaceae > Erythroxylum > Erythroxylum gracilipes. The sequence goes on from JANZLC010000002.1 coordinate 3,848,827, forward strand.
ATAGAGAATGAACTGAAAGATTCATCCCAGATGAAGTCAATAGTACGAACCTCCCTTGGATTGTGCTCGTCGGTTTATGTTGCTACTAGCTTCTTTGGGGTTCTTCTTTTTGGTGATCAAACGTTAGATGATGTGCTTGCCAATTTCGATGGTGATCTTGGGATACCATATTCCGCAGTGCTCAGTGATTTAGTTAGAGTGAGCTATGGTGTCCATCTGATGCTCGTTTTCCCAATTGTGTTCTTCTCCCTTCGGCTCAATTTGGATGGTCTACTCTTTCCTTACGCACTTCCCATTGCGAACGACTGCAGCAGATTTTCTCTAATAACAGCAGCTCTAATGGGATTCATCTTTGCGGGAGCAATTTTTGTTGCAACATTGGAAATCACCACTTAATATGATCACATATGAGGTCGTCACCCTAGTTCAGCTAGTTTGTGGTTCTTCTTAGTGATCACATATGAGGTCGTCACCCTAGTTCATCTAGTTTGTGGTTCTTCTTAGTCTTCCTTTCGTTTTATTAAGATTTTCCATCTCAACACGAACAATTACTAACCTGAATTTAACAAACTAATAGGTCAGTGTGACCTGGCGAATATCTGATGATAGATTGGTGCCAATGACTTAAAAGTTGTAACTTTTATGAGTTGATTGCTGTGGTTCGCAATCTCTTTTATGTGGGTTGATGTTTGCAACATCTGGACACAAAGGGATTTTATAAACCAGCAGATGAAGTGCTTTTTCCTTAATATATCCAAGAGACGTCAGAGGAAGTAGGGCCAAGACCTGATTCACTGATCCCATGCTTAAGACATTAGCTTTAACTTGAAAAATCTTACATAAATCAAGCAGCATGCTTTCAATCTCACAATGTGATACTACTGTCCTGTACAGTAACTAGGAAAATTTATTCTGTTGATTTGCTGGTTGTCGTCCAGGGATACCCATGGAATTGCGAGAAAGAATGACAGATTATCATCATGGACGATGATACTATTAGCCGTCTCTTCAAGCACTGTGGCCATCTGTAGCGATATTTATGGCATTTTCAGGGACGTCCGAAGCTAACATTAGAGAGGACAGTAAACTGGTGACTGGTTCTATTCGGACATAACTCTGGCCGAGCTAAGAGAAGCAAATTGCGCCACTTGATAAAGTCGGTATTGATACTGTCATCGTTGCTTCAAGAGCTCCACCATTTGTATACTTACCCTGAATTTGGCGGCTTTTACTTACTTAAATTTATCTGTACATATCCTTTTCACATGCTACAAACGTGGCAATTTGATATGTAAATTGAAAATTGGAATCCTTGAAGTTTGTTGAAGAAAATGTTCCATTTGATTTATGGTCTCCTTAAAGTCGTGTTTGGATTTGGTGCTTTTTGGTCTTCTCTAAGATCAAAATTCATAATCTTTTGATCTGTTCATTTTATCAGGTTAAGGCCATCGCGGTTGTGGGCTGGCTCTCCCTTTCTATGCAGTATGAGCATATTAAACATGCCATACATGCGTATCTGGACCATGTTAGCTTCTGTGACGTTTTCGTATAGGTCCATAGGCTGAATCGTTCACAACGAACCATTTTACTCTGTGCCCGGCCTCAGTATACGCCATTACTTTGCTGGGCCACACCTTCCATTGATTTGTAATTTATAGATGACAATTGAGCCTGAGCTAATCGAAGTAAAATTACCAGGTTAAGGATTTTTCAGACTAAAAAAAGAGATACTCCCTCCTATTTAAAATAAATGTCGTTTTAGAAAGATTTTAATTATTTAAAATAAGTATCGTTTGTAACTTTTTATGTATATTTATGATTTTACTTCCAAAATTACCCTTTAATTTCTTTCACATAGGCGATGGATCTAAACCCTTGCCATTCCTTATTAGAATGTAAGTTTAGGATCATTTGGTTCTAATTATAGTTTTCAATTTTTGTTTGTTATTTGTTATTTGTTGTTTTAAATTTTTTATCTTTAAATAATAAAATAATATATATTTATTTATAGTAAATCATTTTATGACAAAACTGAAATAAAAAACATAAAATACTTCTTATATTTTTTATATTTTTAAAAAAATTGAAAAAATTTAGGAACAAATCCTTTTCTACATCAGCGTTTGGTCACTGCACGAAAATGACAATACGAGGCAAGTTTTAAGGCCTCTTTTAAGCTTTAAGATTAACCAATTCTTATTCTCAAGGTAGCTCTCCCAGACCCAACAAGAAAAAGAAAAAAAAAAACGTATCCAAAGCAGTGGTAGGGGTTTAACTATCATGTCATGTTTCTTGAATCTGATGCAACAATCTCCACTTTTTCTTGATATGCCTAAGCATGACGCCTTGATTATGAGACTGCCAACACTTCCTTTGTTTGTGTTCCTAACAACGACAGATCAACCAACAGCACAAACAGCAAGCCCACGTACTGTTCACGGCTCCAATTTTCGGTTTGAATATCATCTCACCGACACAGTACTAAAACCCCAAACATCTTCATATTGGTTGACCCTCAACTAAGTGCTTCCTGCACAATGACTTCCCTTCCATGTTGGTCGAAGTGGGCTATATAGTTTTTCCTAATCTAAATTTAGATTTAAGTCTGTCCAACAACACACACTTTCAAATGAAAAAAACAAAAACAAAGTCGGTAGCAAATCACCCTCTCCAAGATCAGTGATTGCCAATTTGATACACCACTCTTCACATGCTGTGTGAAATAATGTCAACTAAACCTAGAATTTTAGCTGCTTTTGGGGTTTACACGTTTTTAATGTATGATTGGGTCATGAATACGAACACTCCCGATAAAATAAACACAGTTTGCATTCAACACGCTTCACCCCACGAAGTCATTAAGTAATTATCAATTTATAAAGGCCTATTTGGTTCTGTTATTAGTATTAAGCATAAAATGAAACCCACACAACCTGTTGTTTCCCACTAATGAGTAATCATTGCAAAACTAATTGAATCAAATCCCGCTTTTAAAACTCAGTATTAACCTATCCAGTACTATAAATTATGGAGATTAATTATTCAATCACCACCTAATCTTCGCTTTACACAATAATTAAACTCATTCATGGGTCTGATCCTTTTACTGAGTACAAAAAGCTTCTGTAATAGAGCTGTCATCCAATTCCAATTCTCCAAGGTATAATAAACAGTTAGTTGAATAATTGAAAGTTTTAAAATTTGATGGATTTTAACTAACGACAGGTGTTATGTTGAAAATGAAGTGAAGGAGGGGGTGGCGCAGATTACGGTTAATTACGGAGTACAACGACGGCTAGAGTCGCCAGCCTGGCTTTGAAACATCAGTGGACCACCGCGTCGCCACCTGTCTCCTCAACAACAACCCCATCCCTTTCACGTGCGCCTCTCCCAGCCCGCACCTGACACAAGTAACACCGCACTTTAAATTCAAACGCCCTTTCATTTTAAGCTATGCAGATTGTTAAATGTCTCTTTTGCCCTTTTCCTTATCTAATACGGTAGTGCCACTGCTACATTTATGAAAAGCGTGACCGTTGGATCACGTGAGTTAATCCAGTACATTCATTCTCTCATCTATCTTTCATACGCAACTCTATACGTAAGTGAATAGATCAAGGCCGTAGATCACGGATAGTCCACGATTGATGATCCCAAAAATCAGATCCTTCCAACTCATCACCAGTGTCGTTATTTACCTTATTGGGAGTTGATATTCCAAAACTACCCTACGAGAAATACGCCTTCACAATCTGTCGGTGGCAAAACAAAGCATGGGTCAAGGATAATTTAGGCCACTGGATTTTGGCCCCTTTGGTATTTTTAAAAAGTTTTATTAACAGGCTATAAATGTCAGTCATCGCTTTACGTGAACACGTGCTCTTAGAGCGCGTGTCCGGAACTAAATTTGTTTCATTACAAGGTGGCACATGTCCGCCGCCTGGTTTGCTTGCCCGAGGCACCAGATATCTAATGATTCTAATCCGTCTTCTTGCAGTAGTATACTTGGCAATTATAATAATATTTATTTATCGTTTTTCAAAACAACAACAACAAAATCTATCAGCGGAAAAAAAAGGCCGATAAAGTATAAACCCATATAAAAATATAATAAAATAATACTTATTAAATATTAAATAATAGCATATATAGTACAATAAATATAAATAAAATAAAATAAAATAAAACAAAACAAATAAATAAATAAGTCAAAACAATTTAATTCTTGTGCTGAAATGGACCGACACTACTGTTTTACACGGATAGAAGGAAGGACTGAGTACGTCGGTCCGAGGTCAATTTTAATCTCGCGGTCAAGTGAACCGGCCATTGATTCCCACTGTATGAAAATTCTAATTACAATTTTAACGTTATTCTTTATTATTGTACTTTTTGTATAAAGATTAAAGAATAACAAATTAAATAATATCTACTTTTTAAATATAAATTTTCAATTTAAAGACATTTTAAAAATTTTAAATTTAATGGGTAATTTTTTGAAATTTCTATATATTAGATAAAAATATTTTTTATTAAAATGACTGATCGATAAAATATTATGTAAATGTTCATTTAATAAAGATATTTAAACTTGATTTATATAAAATTTCAAATGTTAATAAATAAATTGAAAATTTTTAAAAATTTAATAATAAATTAAGAATTCTTAAATATGTTAATTTTATAATTATATAAAAGAAAAAGACCAATTAAACAGTTTTTTAATAAAAAGTAAGAAATTAAATAGTATCTAACATTTTATAAAATTTTAATTCAATAATAATTTTTTAAAACTTGTATAACTAAATTTAAATATTATTCTTATTGATTTAATGTGTTGTACATTTATTAGTCTTAAAAGTAATCTTTTAAATTAAATTATGCAAATTTTAAGATATTAATTATTAAATTAAACAGTTTAGAGAATTTGATTCTAAATTAATTTTTCACGAAATTAGTTATTTTGAATATATTATTTTTTAATAATCATATAAAAGAAAAAGACCAATTAAACATTTTAATTTTTTCTACCTTAATTAAGACAACTCTACGTACGATGAAGCTTCTATTTCTATGTGATTTTTTTTTGGAAATATTCCCACGCGAGACTTCCCAGTACCAACCTGGAAGGATAGATTTTGGGACCCACTCAAACGATCTTTACGCTGATTGAAATGGTTTTGCCCAGATAAAAAGAAAAGGAAAGAACCAAATATTAATTTTTTTTTCTTTTTTACCATTTAAGTTTACACATTTTGGGTTTGGGCTCTTCGAGTTTTGAGTTACCTTGCCTTTCCTCCTTTCCCATAGTTTATACGGAACACAAAGCTTGAAACTTTTGAAAGGAGGGAGGGGCGTGAAAAAGCAGAAGGTGAAAAAGCTGTCATTTGTGAATTTCCCATCTTGGTTTTTCTTTATAATCCGTCTTTTCTCTTTGGTCCTTGGCAAAATTACGGATTCTTCTTCTCTAAAAGGCAAAGCCCATCTGGTATTGGTAACTTTCTGGTTAAAAGTTAAAAACTAACGTAATTTGTGTCGGATTTACAGCAATCATTTGTATTTGTGTTGTGTCTGGGTCATCGTGTGCGAATGTTCTTCGGTTTACCTTTCAAATACATTCCCTGTATTTGAATGAGATGAGAGCATTTTGGACTCATCTTAACCTATAACCAAATTCACCATTTATAAGCACTGGTTTTTGAGGTCTTTTCATATCACCATTGCTACTCGTACCAATTTGGCCGATGTTTCTCTGACAATGACATTAAAGTCACAGCCTCTTTGAGACTTCAAGCCAAAAGAGAGGAGATTTTTCTTTAAGCCATATTTGGTTGATCTATTGGTTTGATACATCGGACTCGGAGTACATTGAGGTTGAAGTAACCCGAGATGCCACCGTCATTCGATTGGTGGTCCAGGGAGAGTCACAGAGGCACGCCAGTGGTGGTTAAAATGGAGAACCCGAACTGGTCAATGGTCGAGCTTGAAGGTCCATCGGAGGAAGATTTCTTGGTCGGTGACTCGCCGGCGGGTCACCGTGACAAATCCCGGAACAAGAACGCCAAACAGTTCACATGGGTTCTCCTCCTCAAGGCCCACAAAGCCGCTGGCTGCTTGAGCTCCATTGCCGCCGCAATGGTCTCCCTCGGCTCTGCCGTCAAACGCCGTGTCCGTTCCGGACGCACCGACACCGACACCGACACCGACGCCGACATGGATGCTGGTCGTGCTAACGAGAACTCGACAGTCAAAACTCGGTTCCAAACATGCATCAAATTCTTCCTGTGGTTGTCGGTTGTCTTACTAGGTTTCGAGGTCGTAGCTTATTTCAAAGGCTGGCATTTTGGTGCTCCACATCTACAATTACAGTACCTCATAGCGGCGCCCTTTGGATTCAAAGACATTTTCGACAGTCTGTATTCACGCTGGGTTTTAATTCGTGTGGAGTACCTCGCTCCTCCATTGCAGTTCTTATCCAATATGTGTATTATTTTGTTCCTAATCCAGAGTATGGATAGGCTTGTCCTCTGCTTGGGTTGTTTCTGGATCCGATTTAAGAAGATTAAACCCATTCCCAAACAAGACCCTGCCGCCGATCTGGAGTCCGGAGAAAATGGCTACTTTCCTATGGTACTTGTTCAGATCCCTATGTGTAACGAGAAAGAGGTGAACTTTTTTACTCTGTTTTTTATGGTTGGTTTTCAGTCAAGTGTTGCTGAAGTTGGATGTTTAGTTAGTTTTAACTGGTTTTTATGTTGTGCATTAGGTTTACCAGCAATCAATCGCTGCCGTGTGTAAGTTGGACTGGCCTAAAGAGAAGATTTTGATCCAAGTCCTGGACGATTCTGATGATCCCACAACGCAGTTGTTGATAAAAGAAGAGGTGCATAAATGGCAGCAAGATGGTGCCCGGATTGTGTACAGGCATAGGGTTATTAGAGATGGGTATAAAGCTGGTAATCTCAAGTCCGCCATGAATTGCAGCTATGTTAAAGACTACGAATTTGTTGCTATATTTGACGCTGATTTTCAGCCCAATCCCGATTTTCTCAAGAGGACTGTCCCTCATTTTAGGGTATGTTGATTTCTTGTTGTGGTGTACTTGGTCTTTAATGGGGAGAAGTTGTTCATATGGAAGCTTGAAATTCACTTTGATATTGATTACAGGATAACGAAGAACTAGGGCTTGTTCAGGCTAGATGGTCATTTGTTAACAGGGATGAGAACTTACTAACCCGGTTACAGAACATTAATCTGGCGTTCCATTTTGAAGTAGAGCAGCAAGTGAATGGTATTTTCATTAACTTCTTCGGGTTCAATGGGACTGCTGGTGTGTGGAGGATCAAGGCCTTGGAGAATTCTGGCGGTTGGTTAGAGAGAACGACAGTCGAGGACATGGACATTGCGGTCCGTGCTCATCTTCATGGCTGGAAATTCATTTTCCTCAATGATGTTGAGGTAAAGTCAGTTTTGTAGTGCACCATCTGAGCAAAGTTCTCAGTTGTTTTTGTGACGGACTAGTAAGTTTTGCTGTTTGTTTGGTCTCAGTGTCAATGCGAATTGCCTGAATCATATGAGGCTTACAGAAAACAGCAACACAGGTGGCATTCGGGACCCATGCAGCTGTTCAGGCTCTGTTTGCCTGATATAATCCGGTCCAAGGTACAGTGATTCCTGAAAAAATCTTGACAATATTGCAAAATTCTCAGATTTTACTTGGTTCAATTTGCTAATTCTGTTCATTCGCTAATGCTTTGCAGATTAGCATATGGAAGAGATTCAACATGATCTTTCTTTTCTTTCTGCTCAGGAAGCTGATCCTACCATTTTATTCATTCACCCTATTCTGCATCATTCTTCCTATGACAATGTTTGTACCAGAGGCCGAGCTCCCAGCATGGGTTGTCTGTTATATTCCAGCTACCATGTCATTTCTCAATATCTTGCCAGCTCCCAAATCCTTCCCCTTCATTGTACCGTACCTTCTTTTTGAGAACACTATGTCAGTAACCAAGTTCAACGCTATGATCTCTGGTCTTTTCCAGCTTGGCAGTGCCTATGAATGGGTTGTCACAAAGAAGTCTGGCCGCTCTTCTGAGGGTGATCTTGTCTCCTTGGCTCAAAAGGAGCACAAGCACCAACGAGGCTCCTCGGAATCAAACCTTGACGAAATGAAGGAGGACATCAGGCAACAGGAACAAAAGGTTAAAAGTAAGAAGAAGCATAATAGAATGTACACCAAGGAGTTGTCTTTGGCTTTCCTGCTTTTAACGGCTTCAGCAAGGAGTCTACTGTCTGCTCAGGGAATTCACTTCTATTTCCTGTTGTTTCAAGGCATATCGTTCCTGCTCGTCGGTCTAGACTTGATAGGCGAGCAGGTTCAGTGAAGAATTCATACGCCTTATATAGATCACAGGTTAATATGGGTGGACACAGAAGTACAATTATCGGTCGAGTAACACAAGCTTGCACGGTTATTACAGTAACCTGGCGGAAAGGCGCTTTTTCTTGAAGCGGCTTCCATCTTCGACAACCTCGACGAATTTGCCACCCAATATGAAGAATATGTCATGTTAATAGAGTTATTAGAATGCCTACAGTCTGGAGAGAAAGAGGCATTTCAGTGGATAATGTTTAGTGGTCGTCAGTATATGTAAGATTTCCGTTTTTGTTAAGTCATTTATCAATTCTTTTGTTTATGGATCGATTCTTTTGTGAGAAAATTTATCTGTTAAAAGATGGAACAGGGGATTGTATTAAAAGAACAGTTTCGAGGCAGGATCAGGATGATAGTATCTTCACTTAATCTCTCGTGTACAAGTTTTCATTTTTACTGACAGGCAAAGAACCCAAATGAATTGTCCACTTGTGGATTTGAGTGCAAGTTGACCTTTCTTCTATTCCTGCAAAAGATATGTGGATCATGGTTTCTCTGCAGTTGTTTTCCAAAGTATGTGGATCATCTTTGATGTTTGTCACATGGGAATGATGTTGTCTGATTCAGAGCAGAGGCCCCATTTCAATGCTAGACCGTCGGATCAAAATTAGTATTCCTAATTGGTATCAGAATTGAATGTTAACTTACGTTCACATTCCACAGGCATAAATGGTCAAGGGGATCACTAATTATAAGGGTTTAGTCACATCTGTGATTGGGATTTGCTTGACTATTTCTTCTATTCCTCCGATTAGGACTGTTATTTTATTAAACTAAAATTGAGGATTCTTTTGTTATATAAAAAAATCGCAGTCAACTATTACGTTTTGTCTCAAACCGGAGCGGCCGGCCTTGTTTGATTCGTTTATTAGGATTACATCTGTGTATCGGTTAATATAAAAGATTGTATTAATTAATATAATTAATGGAGGACAAAAATTAATATTTAAAAACATATTTTGAGTTTGATAATTAATATACTTAAAATGTAAATAATTATTTGATAATTAAAAGCAACACAAATAAAAATATATTACATAATTCTTCCAAATATTAGTCTTTATATACTCTAAATAAAAACATTTATTTAGTGTCGCATCTACGTGTAGGTTTATCGAAACAATGTGTACTATTAGATGTTTTCAAACTCCACTTTATTGTAGAATTTGACAAGATCAGATAAATTTATAATTGGTTTTTTTTTCTGATTTTGTTTATTCAAAGGGCAAGTGTTAAAAAAAAAACGAACTAACGAAACTTTTGGCTTGTACGAGGAACGTCTGTCTCACCTCTGATTCTTCAACCATTGTTCGTTGGTGAGAGGGTCTTCATCGGATTTCCCTGTATCTACCGATCTATGTAGACGCTATGTGATTATGTCTCTTTGTAGTAAATTTTCTGTGTCTGTATCTGTGGATGACTCAGTTTGATTTCTCTTTTGGATCAGAAATTTGAAACAGTGTAGTACCGTACCGTCCACAACATTTGAAGTCATGTCACGGAGGCCGGCGATGCATCCGTCTCGTCGTTACGTCGGAGATGGCGGAGGAGGAGCTGGGTTGTTCGCTTTCAAATCCAGGTCGCAGCCCTCCCCTTATTTGTCCATTGCACTCATTATTCTGGTACACTTGGAACATTTCTTCGCTTCCAAAATTCATTTCTTTTGGCTTGAATCTAAATCGTTTTTGATTTTTGTGTTCTTTTATTCTGTTTCCTTGGGTGGAACGACTTTTTAGGGGGCCATACTTGTGTTTACGTATATATACAACGGCTCAGGTTAGTGATCAGTGCCATCAAACTCATCGAATTCTCTAGTGTTGGAATGTACGTTTTAGAATGCTGTTTACTGCAACTTCATTGGTTGTGCTTTTGAGTGTGTCTGTTGTTGTTGCCTTTGATAGGGGGATCTGGCAGGAAAGTGGTTGTCAGTCGGATTACAGGTAGTGTTCTTGGCAGAATTGATTTTTTTCTTTCTCCATCTTAAATTATATTAATAGACAATGTACAGCATGAATTAAAACTGATCGTTCTTTTCCCAGATTTATAAATAGCAAGTTCAGTCTACTGCTTGAGCTATTCCTATGACCTTTAAGAAGTTGGGTTATTACGAAAAAGGAGTTGTATGTTTGATGACTCTGAAGCTGTTACTTGAGGTGTAATGTTAACACTGAAATAAGTGGATGGTTATAGGATCAAATTAATGCATGCAAAGCTACAAGAAAAATGTCATTTAGCGACAGAAATTACCTAACGAAAAATGTTTAGATTTTGTTTGTAATAAAATTTGTGATGGAATATTTCGACGGACAAATGGCGTTGGAGAAACGGCTGTCGATAAATTTATTGACGGAAATCTAAGTTCCGTAGGTAATTTTATTGACGAATAATCTTTGTTCCGTCAGTAAATATCTTACATTTTATTGACAGTTTTTAATGTTCGTCGGTAAATATAATAGATTTTATCGATGTAATTCTATTTTCTGTCAGTAAATAATTTTAAATTTTCTTAAAAACCCGACATTAAATATAGGCGGTCTGTTATACTTCTGCATACCAACATGGCTTTACCTATTCAAATGCTCTGGAACGAAGATTCTTACATGTTGTAACTTGTGCGGAAGGCTTGACAACAACTTTTTTGTTCTACTACCAGCAATTTTGATGGGAGCTAGAAATAATGTTATAAACTGTTTAGCTTCTTTAAGCATCCGCAGAAAGAAGAAGAACTTTGTGGATCAATAGATGTAGAATTTTGTTTTTAAAACTATAGTTGGTTTAAATACTCTCCTAAGCTTGATAAGGACAAAGTTACCTTTATGTTATACGAAAAAACACATGAACAGTAGTTGTAAAAATAACTCTACCGAAGGACACGATGATAATGGTCAGAGAAGACAACGCCGATGAGTAGAAAAGAAGTTCACAACAGAGAAATAGGAGAGAAGAAAACCAAAAAGGAGACGCAGGAAGAAGGAAGAGGAAGATGCAGATGGGGGTGGAGGAGATGTCGGGTGAGTTTATATTTAAAAAGAATTTACTGACGGAATTTTCCGTAGGTAAATTCAAAATTTTTTATTCCGCCAATAATTCCCGCCATTTTATCGACGGAACGAAAAGTTCCGTCGCTAAATTTATTTATTTACGGAATTTACCGACAAAATTTTTCGTAGGTAAACTCAAAATTTTTATTTCGCTAATAATTCCCGCCTTTTTACCGACGGAACGAAAAGTTCCGTCGCTAAATCTATTTACCTACGGAATTTACTGACGAAAATTTCTGTAAGTAAACTCAAAATTTTTTATTGCGCCAATAATTTCCTCCATATTTAGCGACGGTAAATGTTCTGTCGGTAATTTTTTGTCGCTAATTTGCAGTGATTACCGACGACTATATTTTTCCGTCGCTTATGTCCGTCGTAAATTTTTCCGCGATAAATTCCCTCCAAATTTAGCAACGAGTATTAGTACCGTCAATAGTTCCGTCGTTAATTTTTAACGGTATATTTTTCGTCGGTAATTTTTCGTTGCTAACTTGTAGTGATTACCAACAGCCATATTGTTTCGTCACTAACGTTCGTCGCAAATTTCGCTGTAACAAATTTCCTCCAAATTTAGCGACGAGTATCAGTACTGTCACTAAATTAATAAAATTTTCAAAGGTAATTTCTTATAGTGTAAGCATCTAGAGAACCGTGTTAATCCTCCTGATCTTGGGATTGACTTGTATGCAGGAGATTTCTCAAGCACTGCAGAGGTTATGCGAGCAATTCCGGTTTTGAAGAAGGCATATGGTGATAGCATGCGCAAAGTTTTGCACGTCGGCCCGGATACTTGTGCCGTGGTATCACGATTGCTAACAGAAGAAGAAACCGAAGCCTGGGGTGTGGAACCCTATGATATAGAGGATGCTGATAGAATTTGCAATGCACTTGTAAGGAAAGCTCTTGTTCGTGTGGCTGACATCAAGTTTCCTCTTCCATACAGACAAAAATCATTTCATCTGGTAATTATCTCGGACGCATTGGATTATCTGTCTCCAAGATACCTCAACAAGACGCTTCCAGAATTGGCAACTTTATCAACTGAAGGTCTTGTAATATTTACAGGTAAAATAACTTTAGACTTCATGTGCAATCTGATATGCATGTTTAAGCTTTTCTGACAAAAACGATCCTAGATATTCTTGTTCTTAGGTGCTTTTTACCAGGTTCTTTTCAACATCATATTATCACTATGATGATTAAGCTTTCTGTATTTAGTTTCTCATAAGATTTCCACCATCAAATCTTCATACACGCAGGTGTTCCAGGTCATCACAAAGCTAAAACTTCTGAAGTGTCTAGATTTGGAAGGGCAGTAAGTTACTAATCCGTTTTCGATCATACAAAATCTATCTTAATTAAAAGTTTCTTAATGTTCATCTATGATCTCTTGTGTGATTTTCTGCAGGCCAAATTGCGGAGCTCTACTTGGTGGACGAAATTCTTTGGTCAGATCAACTTAGAACAAAATGAAGGTGGGAGTAATAAGTTTGAGCAGGCTGCAAAGACATCGTCCTACATTCCCAAATGCCAAATTTTTCACCTCAACTCATTGCACTGATACATTCTCAAGTAGACCCCGAACTGTCCCTGAAGGTTCTCATCTGCATCAATCATCTTAAATTCTTTATACAATATGTTCCTCAGAGTTAACTATATTGTTTGATTACTTTTTCTTACAAAGTCCCATAATTTGCATTAGTGGATTGTTACTGCAATTTTTGAGGTAGACCATGGATCAAGATCGATTGTAACTTATTTGTTTCTGTAAAGTGGGCTAGATTTATACAGTCAATTGATTCTTCTAATTTGGATGATCTTTGCTTCTGTTTGATTTTACTTTCTATCAATTGAAATGAATTCTTCCAATGCATGATTCAGTTAACTAGCTCTTTCTTTGTCTTCCCTCTTCCTCATTTTCCAAACTAGATTTAGTTCGTTATCTTATGAATCTCTCTTTCTGTCTTTGACATTTAATGAATGATAAATTAGTCTGGACTTAATTTGAAATCAATGGACTAAATCTAATTTGATCATATTCAAATTTAAGCTCAAATATTTAAGTCTGAACGAAATTAAATTTGATAAAATTTTGGACTCAATTAATCATCATAAATTAGATAGGTTCGGCTCGAAATTAACAAACAAAACTAAGTTTAATCGGATTTGAGTTCGATCTTATCTCGACATAAATTAATGTCAATACCAATGATACTGATATGATCCACACCTCTGAGTCGGAAATTAGTAATTAGCAAAGAGTGTATGTGATCTATATCTTCACCAGGAGCTAAGATTGCATAAATTGCAAGCCACCTTTAAGCCTTGGAAATTGGTCTCTTATTTTGCACTTGCCATGAAACGGAGGGGCCAGTTTCTTGAGGGGCTTACCAAAAAGTCCATGAATCGGTTTCCTTTCTTTGAAGTTGTTTGCCCGAAAGCAGATCCTCCGCAACAAGCTTTTTGTTTCTTACCTTCCGTTGTACAAGAAACCATTGCATATTTCAACTGAAATAAATGAAGATAAATTAGTTGGCGTTATTATTATCTCTCAAAGTTGCATCAGCTGTTTTTGAAAAAGACGAATATTCATCCTTATAAGCTTCCAAGTAAAGGTCCAAGCAGTGCGAATAATAAGATAAACCATTAAAAACAAGCGATGATGACTAAGTGAACTCCAGAGTCCATGGTCAGAGCTGCCTGTCCCCTAGGTAGTGAAACAGGAAGCAGAAACAACGTTAGGTTGGTCTGGCTAGAAACTAGCAGTGGTGAGACAAAGGATGTTGGGACTTTTAAGACTTCAATGTTCGGGTGTCTGGTCTCTGGTGCCACTACTACAAGGTAGGTTTTTTCATTGATGGAAGTGGAATGTGTTGGTTGGGACCAAAGTGGTCAATTTTGTCTCCATAGGCATACACGTATAAGACTTTTTTCCATAATATTTTAAAAATTAAATTAGAAGTTTAACTACTAAAATAAAATAAAACATTTAAGATTTAAAAAACTCAAATCAGTATTAAATTATCATAAAATTAACTTAAATAAAATCCACAATATTTATATTGATTTAATGTTTTCTTTATTATCATTTTTATTAAATGTTATATTTCCCTTTTCTTTATAGTACAAAAACGTTTTTAACTTATATTTAAAAAAATTAATTTAAACTGTAATATTTAATAATTTGGAAAATTTCTTTATGTCATAAAAAAGTTTTGATTAAACTTAAATTTAACATGAATTTACAAAATTATTAAAATAATGAAACAAATTAGATAAAAATGATTTTAATTAAATAAGCTGGGAGTTTGATAAGATTCAAGTTATACGATTTAAGTCCGATTTAAGTTATTTAAAATAATATCCTTTTGAAAAATTTAAAAAATATTATCTTAGTGTTGAGTATATCAAATTTACAAATTAAAATTACGATATTTAATAAAAATAAACTAAAAAGATTTTATGTTAGAGAAGTTTGGGACCATCTTTAAGTTTGACTCGTATTCAAAACCCAGTCAACTTCAATTAATCCCTCATTTGTCCACTAAATGGCACAAAAAGTCTAATTGGTCTTTGCTAAATACTAACTAGACGCACGGGCCATGATATTGCCACATGACTACAGTGGACGGGCGCCTATAAGTCTTGTCGAGGGTCAGTTTTATTACGGGGAGATGAAGGGCAGAGATTCAAAGTCAGCCATGTAAACTTGAATATACATTTCATACAGATCATTTACGTATAAAACACATATATATAATTATAACAACATATAAACCGTATATATATGTTGAGCAAAGCAGTAGCGGAAGCTGTAAATAAAACCAATACCTCCAGCCATTGCCGTGATCCACCGAGGAGCTGTTTGGAGCGTTTCTATCCTCTTCCGTAAGCAACAG
>JANZLC010000002.1:3871777-3883224 GCA_026413385.1 Erythroxylum gracilipes
TAATGATAATAAAAATAATAATAAGAAAATTAATTTTGTATAATAATAATAATAAGTACAAAATTTATAATAATAATAAATAATAACAGCAATAGCAATAATTAATTATTATAATTATTATTATTATTACAAAATTTATAATTAATAATAATAATAATAAGATAATTAATTTCGTATAATAAAATTAAAATAATAATAATAGGTACAAAATTTATAATAATAATAATAAGATAATTAATTTCGTATAATAAAATTAATAAAAAGAATAATATTGATAATAAAAAGAATAATAATAAGAAGAAAATTTATAACAATAATTAATAATGATGATGATGATCATAATAATAATAATGATGATGATAATAATAATAATGATGATGATGATGATCATAATAATAATAATAATAATAATAATAAGATAATTTATTTCGAATAATAATAAGTTTAAAATTTATAATAATAAAAAATAATAATAACAATAATTAATAATGATGATGATGATGAGTTTAATAATATAATTAAAAATAAAAATTGCTTATGTGAGGGAGGGGTATTTCTGACATTTATTTGTGTTTTGTTTTGTCCTTAGGATAAGAAATCTTGTACCACAGTCTTGGAAGGAACAAAAAATTTATGTCCTTGTCCTTTAAAGACGGAACAAAAATGAGTGAGGACAGCAAGCAAGCACTACGGGGCACAGAACTTTTGTGTCCCTGTCATTTGTCTCCACCATAAGGACATGAATCAAATGCTACGTACTAAATTAATATTTAACTATTTTCTGAAAATAATACAAGTGAAATACTACAAAAGAAGAGAAGAAATTTTATCTAATGAAAGACAATTTTTGGGATTTCAAAATATGTTATAAGTCAACAATTTTCCACCTTGACATATTTCGCATCTTCAAATCTCTCACAAAACTCATCTTAAGTAGTGTCTTCAAATGTGCTTTACAACGCCTATCTTCAATTTTTAGCAATATTGATCAACTCCAAACAATGTTGGAACTTGACTGCAGTCACCACCTTTGTCAACATATCAACAGGATTCTCAGTGGTCTTAATCTTTTGGATTACTACTCTACCTTCTTCCAGAACATCTCGTACAAAGTAATAACGAACATCAATGTGCTTTGTCCTTGCATGATAAACTTGGTTCTTTGCTAAATAAATGGCACTTTGACTATCACAATGTACTTTGACATGCTTTTGTTAAATTTCCGATCCATTAAGCAATCCTTGAAGCCAAATTCTCTCCTTCACAGCCTCTGTAATTGCCATATACTCCACCTCTGTAATTGACAAAGCAACTGTTGACTGTAAGGTTGACCTTCAACTGATTGGTGCTTTTGCAAAAGTAAACACATAGCTAGTATTTGATCGACATTTATCTAAATCACCAGTATAGTCGGAATCACAATGTCCAATTACACATTGACCGTCTTGTTTATTCCACTGAAATACCAAACCAACATCTACAGTGTTCAGAATGTACCGTATAATCTATTTCACAGCTTGCTAATGCTCCTTTCCAGGATCATGCATATATTTGCTCACAACCCCAACTGCCTGTGAAATGTCGGGCCTTGTACATATCATAGCATACATCAAGCTACCAACTACATTTTCATATGGTACTTTAGTCATGTACTCTCGTTTTGCATCTTTCTTTGGAGATAGGGATGTACTGAGCTTTATATGAGGAGCGAGCAGAGTACTAATAGGTTTTGACTTCTCATTCATGCCAAAACGTTGTAGTACCTTTTTCAAATATTGCTTTTGAGTCAAACATAGTCTCTCCAACTTTCTGTATCTTCTTATCTCCATGCCGAGAATTTTCTTGGCTTCACCAAGATCTTTCATTTCAAACTCCTTATTCAACTGAATCTTCAATTTCTCAATTTCTCTTTGATTCTTTGAAGTTATCAACATATCATCAACATACAGGAGAAGATAGAAGTAGGATTCGTCTTGTAGCTTGCGAAAATACATACAGTGATCATATTTACTTTTTGTGTACTTTTGCCCCGTCATAAACTTGTCAAATCACTTGTACCACTACCTCGGAGACTGCTTCAATCCGTACAACTATTTTTCAAGCTTACAAACTATATTCTCTTTTCTAGCAACTTTAAAACCTTTAGGCTGAGTCATATAGATTTTCTCTTCTAAGTCTCCATGTAAAAATGCAATTTTTACATCCAATTGAACTAGCTTCATGTCAAACTGTGCTACTAAGGCCGACAAAATTCAAATGGAGAAATGTTTTACAACTGAAGAGAAAACTTCATTATAATCAATTACCTATGTCTGAGTATAGCCTTTGACCACCAGCCTTGCTTTGTAGCGAATATTATCCTTATCAGGAAATCCAACTTTTTTTCCATATACCCATTTGCATCCAATTGCTTTCTTTCCTTTTGGGAGACTAGCTAGCTTCCACGTCTGACCCTTATGAAGGGAATGTATTTCTTCATTCATAGTTATCCTCCACTTATCTTCTTCTGAACTTTGGACTACTTCCTTATAAGTGGTAGGAATGTCATCAATTTTAATTGGAGATGCATAAGCCACTATATTAACATAACGAACAGGTACTTGAATGTTCCTTTTTAGCTTTCTCAATGCAATTGGTAATTGTTGCTGTGGTTCTTGGGTTAGAACCTCTTCTTCATTTGAATCCTCTTCTACCATAGGAGTTTTTACATATGCTTCATTGTTTTTTGGGGTAACAATTCTTCCTTCAAACTCCATTTGTTTTGGAGTACCATCTGTCTGTTTAACATTTCAATTGTCACATTTCTTAACATAGTAGATTCGTCAAAGGTAACATCCTTGTTGAAAATTATTATATTTGACTCTGGCCACTAAAGATGATATCCTTTCACACTAGAGGTGATCTCCATGAAAATTTCTTTCTTTGCACGTAAATCTAACTTTGACTCCTTAACATGATAATATACAGTGGAACCAAACACATTTAAGGAATCATAATCTGTAGTAGGTTTTTCAAACCATTTTTCTAATAGTATTTTACCACTAATAGCAGTTGACAGAAGACGATTGATGAGATGACAAGCGTATGTAACAGCCTCAGCTAAAAATTCTCTACCCAACCTAGTATTAGACAACATACACCGAACTCTCTCTAGCAATGTCCGGTTCATACGTTCTGCCACCCCATTTTGTTGTGGTGTATTGCTGACTGTGAAATGTCTGACAATACCTTCATTTTCGCAGACTTTTAAAAATAGACCACTTCTATACTCCCACCATTATCTGTACGAAGACGCTTGATCCTTTTGCATGATTGAGTTTCCACTATCTTCTTCCATTTGAGGAAAACTCTCAGCATTTCTTCCTTAGTCATCATAGTATACACCCATACTCTTCAGAAAATACCATCAACAAAGGTCACATAATAGTGTTTTCCTCCCAAATAAGCTATTTTGGAAGGTCCCCATACATCAGAGTGAATATAATGCAAAATACCCTTCGTATCCTAGATTGCAGTGCTGAATTTCACTCTTATCTGCTTCCCTTTGACACAATGTTCACAAAAGTCTAATTTGCAGGCCCAAACTCCTTTCAACAATTCTTGATTTACTAACATCTTCAAGGATTTTTCACCTGCATATCCCAATAGCATATGCCACAACCTAGCTGCTTCTAGCTCTTGATCATCATTAAAAGCTACTATTGTTGTTCCAATAACTACATTACCCTAGTAATAATACAGGTTATTGTTTCTTCGAATTCCTTTCATTACCACAAGTGCACCAGAGATGACTTTCATTACTCTATTTGTTGCATTTATAGTGTAGCCCTTTGATTCTAGGACTCCCATAGAAATGAGATTCTTCATCAAACTTGGCATGTATTTGACATCTGTCAGAGTCCTGGTTGTTCCATCATGATTCTTTAAGCAAATTGAACCAATCCCATTTGTTGTGCAGGGATTGTCATTTGCTGTGTAAACAACTCCACCTTTTAGCTCTCTAAAATCAGAGAACCAATCCCGATTGGAACACATATGATTGCTACATCCTAAATCGAGTAGCCATGGACTAGAAAGGCTTATTGAGGATGTACAACCAATAAAAATATGAGTTTACATCTTCACACTCAGCAACATTCGAATTTGCAACAACCTTTTCCTTATCAGGTTTGTTTTTATTCTTCATCTTTGCTCAATTTGAGCCTCGACTTCGATCTCCTTTCCTTTCCTTTAATCTGGCTCTACGAACGACCTTTGACTACCAAAGCTTATGTTGCTCTACTTGTATGTTCTTCCTTTGTCTTCCTTCTCAATTCATGACTATACAAAGCAGTTATAACTTCACTAAGAGACACATCAACCTTCCCATGAAGTAAAGTAGTTTCAAGAAACTCAAACTCTTCAGGAAGAGATCCCAACAACATCAAAGCTAGATCTTCATCTTCAAATGTCAAATCCAAATTCAGTAAATCAGTAACTAATTAATTAAAACTGGCGATGTCATCATTTATAGTAGTACCCGAAACATAGGAGAAACGAAACAGTCTCTTCTTCATATAAAGTTTATTCTGACTGCTTTTCTTTAGGAATTTCTCTTCCAGCGCTTTCCATAATTTATATGCAGAAGTTGCATACTTTTACTCTCTGGAAAGACACGATCGAATTGTACCACATGCCAAATGATTTATAGTCTTCCAATCTTTCTCCTCAATATCATCTGGTTTCTTTTCTTCAATGGCGATGTAAAGACCTTGCTGCAAAAAGAGCGTTTGGAGCTTCACTTTGTCACATGCTGAAATGACCCGTACTATCAAAAATTTTCACTATAAATCTTGCATTTGACACAGCAGTCCTTGCTAGAATAGGCAAGGTAGAAGCTATTGACGTGGTTGGTGCAGTTGTATCTTTGATTTTGTCATCTTTGCTACAATTTCTATTCAATAGCTGTCAATGTGGAATGCTAATAGCCCAAAGAAAAATCTTTTCTGTCCAAATTCTCCCTAAATGATGAATAGAGAGCAACCACAAAACATACTAAGAAAAAACCTCGGCTCTGATACCAATTGTTGTGAAACTCCGGGTTAATTTCCTCCAATAATGAGAAATTCACCTTGACCACTATTGCCTAGGTGAATAGTGTGAACGATTGTACTAAAAAATTACACCAGGTAAATTTTCAGGACAGACTAGAGGGTCATAGACTGTCCCACTTAAATTCCAATCTCCTAGACAGAATTTTCCTAGACATGTAATTTAATAATACAATAATTCACTACAACTATACCCAACAATAACCATTAAATAGACAAATAAACAACATCTGAATTTAACGAGGCTCAATCAGTTATGTCTACTTCCTCATACACCACTAAATTGATATTTTACTATTTTCTGAAAATAATATAAGTGAAATATTATTAATTTTTCAGAAAATTTTATCTAATAAAAGACAAATTTTGAGATTTCAAAATATGTCATAAGTTAACAATTTGTGATGTTTTATCTCCTCTATTTCTAGTTTAGAATTCGGCAAATGGTAGTATTTTTTCGCTTTTGAAACAAAATAACGGAGTGATGGGAATACTGCCCCCCACTAATACTACTGGAAATCCTTTTGGTGTATGTATCACATGTAACCTGCATTTTCATTTAAACATGGGAAGCACGCGAACCGATGAGTTGAATATATTAAAAATCGTTGATACGTAATAAGATCGAAGGATTCGGGCTGCAAAATAAGAAAGTGTGAAATGGCCAGCCATGGTAGAAGCTCGACAAGATTCCTTGCATACCAAGTCAATATACGGCTCTAAGAAGTAAGAATTACACTTATGTTAGCGTGCATTTAAGGAAATTCAACAAGATATGATAGCATTAGCCTGTCGGTAACAACAGCAGTACTGTTGTAATCAGGAAATCCAAGAATATTTTTACTTCTTATTTCACCAACCTGGTCACTCTCATCTTAGCTTTAGTACACAAAGATAACATATGATTTATAAATCGGATTACACGTTCAAAGTACTGAAATTTTATAGGTAGAGTTATTATTAATGTTTTCAAAACCGAATTAGAAATTAAACCGGTAAGATAATTTAAAAAGTTCAATCAGTATTAAACAATCATAAAATCAGTTAAAGTTCGAATAAAATTGAAGAATTAAAAAAATGATTGAAAAAATTCTCTTTTTATTAAAAAATTAAAATTTAATTAAAAATATTATAAAATAAAAATTAAACCGGTTGAACAGTTACCCATGGATGGGTCTGAGTTAATTCAAATCTAAGTGTTTAATCGGGATAAAATATTTAATAAAAGTTAGAGAAACATCATCTATGTGAATTAATTGAGCAAAAAAAATTATTTATTTTATAATTTTATTAAAATATTAATTTTAATTTCATCATGTTTATTAAACATGAATAATTAAAT
Source organism: Erythroxylum gracilipes (assembly GCA_026413385.1). Classification (NCBI taxonomy): domain Eukaryota; kingdom Viridiplantae; phylum Streptophyta; class Magnoliopsida; order Malpighiales; family Erythroxylaceae; genus Erythroxylum; species Erythroxylum gracilipes. The sequence goes on from JANZLC010000002.1 coordinate 3,878,210, forward strand.
AAGTAAAAATTTTATTATTTTTTATTTTTAAATAATATGTGTTCATTAAAATATTTTTTTGGAATTTTGAAATCATTTTTATTATCTAGAAATTAAATAATTATTTTTAAAAGTTGATATTATATACATTTATCAAAGAAAACATTGAAAATAATATATTTTCAAAATAAATTTATTTTAAATAAATTCAGTAATTAAAATATAGTATTCATTACTATTATGGACATTTAATATTTAGTAATTAAATACTATTTAATTAATAAATAGTTATATTAAATTATGAAAAAGAACAAAAATAGAAAACTAAAACTAAAACAAAAATTTGTAATCTTCATAAGAAAAAAATTATGAAGAAATTAAAATTAAAAATATATAAAATCAAAACTCAACCAAATAAGTTTTTTATGCAAATTTTTAACAAAACTGAACAAATAAAAAGAACCGAATGAACCCTAAGTTAAAACAAGGAGACATATTAGAAATATTTCAAACTTAAAAGTGTTAATTATAATTCAATGCTCTAAATTTCAGTGCAAAGGGTGTCGTGTTACTAAAAGATTGCACCGGTGTCTTGTTTCATACAAGTTCATTTTGACTTTTGGCTCGCTTTTTGCAAACAAATTGCCCTCTTTATGTAGGTGAGATCCAGTGGTATAATCCTTTCCCTAACATACGGCTACTTTCGAACATCATCATGATATTAAAAGAACAAAGTCTCAGAGTTCCAACTGTATCAATGACTTCACGAAATATGTGTTTTGGGGGATCTCTCCTATATAAGTGCTTCATGCCTCACAGGCCCTCTTACATTATCTCTTTCAGTCCCCTCTTGTAGCTTTCAGAAATTTCTTTTTCTACTACACTAGATTGGCAGTACATACCATTTGTACAAGAAAATGTTGTCGAGAAAAGTTAGCCCCGATTCACACGGACAAGCTTCTTCTTACTTCTTAGGTTGGCAAGAGTACGAAAAGAATCCCTACCATCCGGTTCATAACCCAACTGGGATAATCCAGATGGGACTTGCCGAAAATCAGGTTAACGTTCTTTTTTCTTTTTTCCTATTGGACCAGAGTAACTAGGTATAGAGCACAAACTTTGTAGAGAGGACATGTTCTTTTTCATATACTAGGTTGCATACATTTCCATGAAAATGGTGTTTCGTTAGGAGTAGCAGGAACTAGATTTTAGACTTCTTATCATCATCAGATGAAGTCATAAGAAGAACCTTCTTACATAAGAAGAACCTTCTTATCTTCTTATCTTTTAGTTTTATGTTCGGCTGTTCATGTTCAATAAAATTTCATTACTTTGCAGCTATGCTTTGACCTTCTCGAATCTTGGCTCGAAAACAACTCTGAAGCCTTGCTTTTTCAGCAAAATGGAGAATCTATCTTCAGGGAACTGGCTCTCTTCCAAGATTACAATGGATTGCCTGCTTTCAAAAACGTATGATAGTGTCATTGAATAATCCTGTGCTCTTAATAAAAAGGGAACATGTAAAATACACCTTTGACGGTTGAACTTTCTGTCTTTTCAGGCACTAGTGAATTTCATGTCTGAATTAAGAGGAAACAGGGTAAATTTTGATCCAAACAAGCTCGTACTAACTGCCGGTTCGACTGCTGCTAACGAGACCCTAATGTTCTGCCTCGCTGAAAGTCATGAGGCTTTTCTTGTTCCTACTCCGTACTATCCAGGGTAATTAAATCGCATTTTGATCAATGCTGATATGTTTATCCATGTCGTATGCATGTGAAAGTAGTGCTTACTTATTGATTGTTGTCAGGTTTGATAGAGATCTCAAATGGCGAACTGGAGTGGAAATTGTTCCAATACAATGCTCAAGTTCCAACAACTTCAGAATCGTCATGCCTGCATTGGAAGAAGCCTATCAAAATGCCCAAGAACTTGGCTTCAACGTTAAGGGGATATTGATCACAAATCCTTCAAACCCCTTGGGGATAACCATGACTAACGATGAACTTAACCTTCTTATTGATTTTGCCATAGCCAAAAGGATTCATATAGTAAGCGATGAAATCTATTCTGGGACGGTCTTTGACCACCCTTCATTCACAAGCATCATAGAAACCTTAACAGACCGCCACAATCTTCAGAACTCCGATATATGGAATCGGGTTCACATTGTCTATAGCCTGTCAAAGGACTTGGGTCTACCAGGGTTTCGTGTTGGGATGATCTACTCCAACAATGAAACAGTAGTTGCTGCTGCAACTAAAATGTCAAGCTTCGGTCTTGTCTCGTCCCAGACTCAGTATCTACTATCAAGCATGCTCTCTAACAAGAAATTCACTAGCAAATACTTGAAAGAAAACGAAAAGAGATTGAGAAAAAGGAAAGAAATGCTAGTTTCTGGACTTCTAAATGAAGGAATCAGGTGTCTGAAAAGCAATGCAGGCTTGTTCTGTTGGGTGGACATGAGGCATCTCCTGAGTTCCAACACATTTGAAGCAGAGATGGAACTATGGAAAATGATGATTTACGAGGTTGGTTTAAACATCTCTCCTGGTTCTTCTTGCCATTGCTCGGAACCAGGTTGGTTCAGGATCTGCTTCGCCAACTTATCTGAAGAAACATTAACTCTTGCTGTCAGTCGAATCAGAAACTTTATACACACCAGGACCAACTTGATTCAGGATAGTGGAACACAAGATCAAATGAACAAGTGGATTTCCAAGTTACAATCAAGTCGCGATATGGCAGATCGTTATTAAGTTTGATTAATCAATGCACTATATATATATAGTGCCGACCAAAGATAGGGTCTCTACTTTTCATGTTGTAACGTAGGAGTACTTCTACAAATAATGGCAGGATGTTGTTTAGTCCATGACTAATATAGATGGCAATAGATGAGATTCAATTTGATAAATTGAAAGTCTCTCTTAAATTTAAAACTTGATATTTTTGTTACTTTAAGGACATGTTTGCTTTCATTTATATTTTTATTTTAAATTTAATAAAAAATCATGTGTATTTGAGTTTTTGATTTTGGTTTTCTCCTTTTTTAAAATTTATTAAAACCACAAAAATTGATTTTTACTTTCTACATTTTCATAACCTGATATAATATTAACTAAATATATATATATATATTATTTAATTATTCAATATATTAATTATTAATAAGTATTATGAATAATTTAACTAAATTTAATAATTGTTAACAAATATAATTAAATTTAAAATATCTTCGAAATCATATAAATTTTAAAATTTTTTGATTTAGTAATTAAAATATATTTATAAATAAATATTTATTTTAATATTATTTATTTTAATAAAATAAAATTACTTTTATATTAACTATATACTAAGTTAAAATCCAGTATTAGTCTTGTTGCACAAATTGGTATAAAAAATAATTTCGATACCCATTTACACACTGTTCTTATGTCTCCTATTTTCTGTCTCTGATGTAATCTAACAAAAACTTTATCAAATAAGTAAAATATTGGTAATATATTAGCCAGGTCCAGCTAAGATCATGTTAAGCATTGACAGATTAGGCGGCCGGATCGGGACAAAACCCGGTCCAATGTTTATTCAAAACCTTGTCTCGGACAAAAATAAAATTTGTTTAAAATTTATATATTTAAAATTTACTAATAATTATTAATTTAATTTAGTTTAATTGCAAAATTTATATAAATTATTAATAAATTTTATCAGTAATTAAGTATGATTAATTACATATGTGATATTAAATTAAATTATTTATAATTATTGTTAATAATTAATATATTAAGTAATTAAATAATATATATTTAATTAATAGCAAACCCCTCTGCGATTTTAATAAAAATAAAAATTCAAACAGATAAATCATTTATTAAAATTTTTAAAACAAAAATTTAACTAAAAACAAAAATTCTAAGTATACACACGTGACGTCACCGTCAGGTACATCCCACACGGTATCATGTTACGTCATTAGACTGTTTGGTCAGTTAATGCTTGCCACGTGGCTTCGATGGCAGGTTTATTACTGACACGTGTCATTCTCGTTCAAGAACAGCACATATTTGCATTAAAACCGATCTAGAGTACTAAATTGCGTGCATTATTAGTTGTGATTTGTTGGCTCGTGTCCGAAATGCATAAATAAATAAATAAATAAAATAATTTTTGTATTTTTATTTTTTATATAAATAATTACTTGTCTCTTAGAAGATTCGAAGATTTAGTTGGATCAAAAATGTGAAGTTGAAGCAATGGCGTGGAAGCTATTAATGGGAGCGATCGCATTATCGTCTTTTGTTGATTCCTCTCAGTTGGCTTTTTGCTTCAATGCCTTCTTGTTTTTGAGGGGTTTGTGAACAGGTACTGTTTATCAATCTCCATTTCTTTGATACATTTGTTGGTTTGTTCAGAATTTCAGATTCTATGAGATTTCCGTGATGAATAGTTTGTTCTGTATTGTGTTTAAAGTTGGGAGTGGAGAAAAAAAAGAAGGAAGAGGTTTCATGTTTAAATTACGCAGAGAATATATGATTACTGAATCTGCTTGGAAAAACTGTATCTCGTTACTCGGCATTGGCATATTGGGGGAGTTGAAAGGAGTAAAATCTTTGTTTTGCTATGTCTACTGAATTTTAACTAGTGAGTAATACTGGTTTTTTTTTTTGAACTGATTTGAAATGCGATACGATAACAGGCACAGATGGAAGTTAGTGCCCTTTTAACTTCAGCTGGTATCAACATAGCTTTGTGTGCAGTGCTCTTTTCTCTGTATTCCATATTGAGAAAGCAACCAAGCAATAGGATTGTGTATTTTGGTCGGAAACTCGCACCTGTGCGATCGAAATTTGATGACCATTTCTTTTTCGAAAGATTTGTGCCATCTCCAAGTTGGTTAGTGAAAGCCTGGGAAACAAGTGAAGACGAGATATTGGCTATTGGTGGCTTGGATGCTGTGGTATTTCAAAGGCTTCTTATTTTCAGGTGATTAACCATGCCTAGATGAAATGCTAGTTCCATACCTGATAAGT
>JANZLC010000002.1:3883324-3903168 GCA_026413385.1 Erythroxylum gracilipes
TGAAATGCTAGTTCCATACCTGATAAGTCTTCTTGGTTGAGAACTTTGCATTTGATGGATTTATTTTTGCAACTTTCGTTGACTCTCAAGTTACACCTACTTTGATTTTTTTGAATTGTACTGAGTTCACTTAAATGCCAGCACAATATGTATCAGAATGTAGAAGCATCTGCATGGAGATATTGAATCTTTTACAAGTTATTTAAGTTGAAATTATCATTTTTTATGGTTGTTACACAGTAAAAGGTATGTTTTATTGTTAGGCAGCTCTTCTTTAGGAAATTTGAATTCATCATTGCAAAAGTACTACCTAAGGTTTTTGATGTTTTAGTCTTGCCTGATCTGTTGGTTCGTTGTGGTGTTCTGTACTTAATAATGTCCTCCACCAGTCTTCGATCTGGATTTTTCTAATTGAGTAATTACACCTACTGTTTATTTTAAGATATATAACTATGACTTTCTTTTTCTCTTCAGTATGCGAGCTTTCTCTATAGCTTCCATTGTTTGCATCTTTCTGGTGCTTCCGGTGAATTATTATGGCAAAGACGTGGAACACAAGAAGATCCCTTCAGAATCGCTTGAAGTATTTTCTATTGAAAACGTGAATGAGAATTCTAGATGGTGAGAGAATCGTTTGAACAGTACATTTTATAATCATGAAGACATTATCAAAATTAATCCATCTTGTTGTTAGCTTCCTTTTTACTTCAACTCTCATGTTATTATTCAGCTTGAGGAATAGGATTTGTTCAAACCCCTTTATAATTTATGGTGTGCTTTTATGTGTATCATTATTTTAGTCATCAATTGTGATTTTTTGAATATTTAAGCCATTTTATCTTTTTCTTTCTTTCTTTCTATTTCTCAGAAAAGGGCCTTCTTGAAATCTAGAAAAATGAAACAAGATGAGAGTCAGAAAAAACTTCGCCTTGATGCCTTTTAGATTGTATGCATAGCTGCTTGCATTGGAGATTATGCAAAATAACATATTTTACCCTAATCCAAGAAATTCATGTAACATATGCTTTGTCTCTCCAATCCTTCTGTTTTTTTTTTTTAAACTATTTCTTATCTCCTCAGGCTTGGGAGCCATTGTCTTGCATTATACATAATGTCAACTGCTGCTTGCGGTCTGCTTTACTGTGTAAGGATGTAAAATTGTATCCTGTTTCTTCTGAGCTTTTCCTCTTCCCAGCAGGTTCACATGTGAGATTATTTAGCCTTTGAATCTTTAATGCAGGAGTATAAAAGCATCACTAATATGAGGCTAGCACATATAACCCAGTCTCCACCAAACCCAAGTCATTTTACAGTTCTTGTGCGTTCAGTTCCATGGTCTCCGGGAGAATCATATAGTGATTCAGTGAAAAAATTCTTTACGGATTACTATGGATCTGACTATTTGTCACACAAGATGGTGTATGACTGCAGTGTTCTCCATAAATTGTTGGTGAGCGTCTTACTCCAATTATTTCTCTGTTAGCATCATTTACTTCAAATTCAATGCTTCAGTTTCCAAAAGTACTCACTTGTTTTCCTCTTTTGCCAATATATTGTACCAACCATGCAGCTGCTAATTCATGGATGTTTTCTGTGAACACATTTTCCTAAATGTCTCTGTAGACTGGAAATTATGAGGTGCAAAATTATAGCAGGATAGTAGTTAGATAGATGTCGCACTTTCGATAATAATGCAATGTGTCAAGTAAATGCTAGACAATACTTGAATTTTGGTGATATGTTGAGATTCTTCGCTCGATTAGGCATTTTAAGTGAGTGCTTAACATTGTAAATAGAACCGTTCAGGGCCTCTTTCTTTATCCATCCCCCTAATTTAGACTTGCTTGAACAATGCCATGCTGCTTTTTTGTATATATATCGTATGTCAATTTCTGTTTTAACATTTTTGGTACGTTGTTTTCCTTGTAGAGGGATGCTGAAAAGGTTTGCCACTTGATTAAGACTGTTCCTATGGATGGGTTGGATACAAGGCCACGTTGTTTGTGTGCAGGAAGTGCTTCTTCTTTCGAAGTTCTTTCTAATGAACCTGGAAGTGCTTGCAGTAGTGTTAGCTTTACTGATTTGAGTCTGGCATCACGAGATAATGTAAAAATCTTGAAAACAAACTTATTCTGGTTCGTTGGTTTTTGATTGTTATTGATGATTCATAAGATTCATTCTTTTTTCATTTTCTCATACTGTTTCTCATCTTGTGTTTGGTTTGGAAACTGCTTCTCAATATGGGCCCTTGAATGCTTCCTACATTTTTTGACTAGTCTACATTGATATTTATTCTACTTGTTTTGCTGGACTTCTCTTGCTTATGATTCAGGAGTGTCCTTCAGCTTTTGTTTTCTTCAAGACCCGCTATGCTGCAGTTGTTGCCACACGGATGCTTCAGACACCAAATCCTATGTTGTGGGTGACAGAAATGGCTCCAGAACGGCAAGATGTTTTATGGGAAAACCTCTCTATACCATTTAGACAGATTTGGCTCCGTAAGATTGCAACAATTTTGGCATCTACGGTCTTCATGTTTATATTTCTCGTTCCTGTCACATTTGTACAAGGCCTGACACAACTAGACAAGTTATCTCGTATGTTTCCATTTTTTAAAGGAATGTTGAAAAGGTAAGTACTCTTGCTTTGATTCTCTTGAAATTTTTTGCATGCAAATTTTCTCTGAACAAAATACGAAGAGCTACTTTGCTGCAAATGCATTGGTGGTCTGTCGTCATTAATAATATTTGTTTATTTCCCAGTCCATACATGAGTATGCCCCATCTGTACATCGTAACATGCCATGTGCACAATTCCAATCACTACTGAAGCTGAGTCCTATTTATTAAATTATAAAATGCAATTCAGAAATCTGGTTGAACAGATGCACTCATGTTTGCTTGAAAATTTACCTTCTTAATTTTGTCTTTGATCATGCAGGGGTTTAATAAACCATGTGGTAACTGGCTATCTGCCCAGTGTGGTCTTGATGTTGTTTCTGTATACTGTTCCACCAATGATGACGTTTTTCTCGTCAGTAGAGGGGCCTGTTTCTCGAAGTAGAAGGAAAAGGAGTGCATGTGTGAAAATCTTGTACTTTACCATCTGGAATGTGTTTTTTGTTAATGTTCTTTCTGGGTCTGTTATCAGTCAGTTGAGTGTCTTCACTAGTGTAAGAGACGTACCTACCGAACTTGCAAAAGCCATACCCTCGCAGGTGACTTCCTATGAGGCATTAGGAAAAACATCATATCATTATCGTTTCCACTGTATCATGCAACTTTATTAAAAGACACTTATCTATGTTTGCACTTCATTATGTTTCAAGCATGATGTTGATTGAATCTGCATGTGTTTTGTCTTCAGTGTAACAGTCTCAGATTAATTGGACAAGTTGGTTTTCCAATATTTGTAGGCTACGTTCTTCATGACCTACGTATTAACATCAGGATGGGCAAGCTTGGCGTGTGAACTAATGCAACTTTTTCCTCTTCTGTGCAATCTGATAAATAAATTCATCCTGCGAGATAGTGAAGATTCATCTTATTGGCTTATGTCCTTCCCATACCATACAGAAGTTCCAAGGGTCTTACTTTTTGGTGTCATCGGCTTCACATGTGCGGTCATGGCGCCCTTGATATTGCCCTTTTTGCTGGTTTATTTTGCAATGGCTTACCTTGTATACCGAAATCAGGTGAAAATCTCTCCTGTCAATTGTTGACTTATATACATTATTTTCATAAAATACGTTATTAAATAATGTAGACTATTGTGCATCAAAATCAGCTGGCGTTTTCATTAAATATGCTATTCCTCTGCACTCGCAAACCATGTCTGTCTCCTATAAGCCTTTATTGCATCTGTTATGCATATGCTTGTATCTAGTTTAGCATGTTTGTTGCAAGTTTCTTGATATATTAACTTCCTTTGATAAACATGTTGATGACTTTTTATTCAATCCAATTTTCATGGCTACAATCATACTTTTAAGGTTTGAGACCACCTTGGAAAGAATTATTTTTTCATTTTTGGAATTTTAAATTTAGAAATGACATATCTCATGAAGGTTGACAGATGCATGAAAGCTCAACGACACCATCATATTGGAGCAACTATTTCCTAGTCTTGAATATTATTGAACTGTTAAATATTTTCTTCTAGTAAATTTGTTAGATTATTTATGAGATTTGCTGGTAGTACACACATACACACAAAAGAAAAGAAAAGAAAAAGGAACTGTTTAAAAACGGATGAAGATGGATTTTTATTACTTTGGCATAGGTTGAGAATTGTTTCTCAAAAGGTTTACGTTACAAATTGATGAGCACAAAACCCAATTTGCTTTGTGAAATAAAGTTTCCTCTGGCTATTTACATCTCTGAAATGTATTTAATGTATTCTCCAATGTTTTCTGGTATTTGGTGACATCAGGAATTATGAACTTTATCTTCTTTTGCAGATTCTTAATGTGTACTTAAAGAAGTATGACAGTGGAGGACAGTATTGGCCTATTGTGCACAACACAACAATCTTTTCACTGGTCTTAACACAAATCATAACTCTTGGAGTTTTTGGACTTAAAGAATCACCAGTTGCTTCTGCTTTCACTATTCCTCTGATTATTTCCACGCTTTTGTTTCACGAGTATTGTAGACAGCGTTTCCTCCCAGCTTTTAGGAAGACTGCTGCACAGGTGACGTTAACTCTACCTATATCTATTTGCTTTCATGGTGCTTCTATTTCTTATAAGTTGTTAGCTCGCAGGTGCTCATAGAAATGGATAGACGTAACGAGCAGGCTGGGACATTTGAAGAAATTCATCAACGTTTACCCTCAGAATACTGCCAGATACCATTGGGTTCTCATAGAATATGCGATTCTACATTGCTTCAGGATATAGTTGATGATCATGTGCAAGTCAAGTCAGGTTTGGCACTAGCTCTATGAAGAGATGGTCCATCTTTCTAGTATTAAAGTACTTATCTTTTGGCTATGGCTTTCACTTTTCAGCGGCAGAATCGAGCGAATGTGGTGCTGTTTGCAATTACAAGAGAGAAGAATCTACCATAAGCTAGACTCGGGTTTTCACTTTTGTAGATAACCTACATGTGTGTGTACCAAATGCAGTAAAAATCCTGGATTTTTGGAGGGAAGGTAATATCACCAGTGTATCTCTTTGTAGTGTATTAGAGTTTAGCTTTTCAAGGTTTTATCTCTAAATATTCTTCATGTACAGTGATGATATTGAGTTTATAAAGGGCACCACAACTACAATTTGATGTGTATTTATTTGACAATTATTATTTTGATTATGTACTTCTCTGACTTTTTCAGATAAGCCTCGATGAACGTTTCTTGTGTTACCTATATGCAGGTTTGATTATTATTGACAAAGAGTAGAGTTGGAGCCACTTCATTTAAACAAGTATGCAAAATACTCTAAATTTGATTAGATTTTGAGCCGTTGAATCTAAATTTAAAATTGGTCAAACTTTGACTTCGATCTGGGTTACGTTTAGTTGGAGGTTTATTAATAAAATGAAATATAATATAATATTCTTTCATTATTTAGAAGGAGAGTTTATAATAGAATGAGATGAAAAAGGAGAGTTTCATATTACATCTCATTCTATCTTAACAATAAAAATGAGAAACTTCCTATTTATGAAGTTTAGGATAGAATGTAAAATGATAAACAACATTTCACTATATTACATTAAGAATTCTTTTTCCAAACAACATTTCACTATATTACATTATAAACTCTTCTATCTCTCCCAAATAACAATTTTCTAATATTACATCAATTTACATTCTATTAAAAATCTTACGTTCAATCAAACATAACCTTAAGTTAAAATATTAACTCTAAGCTTAATGTTGTAGACATTAGTTTTCTTCTTTTTTTTTTAATAAAAGAGAAACTTTTAAGGATTTAGTAGGTTTATTTGAACCATTTGTGATATTTTCTTGTATCTCTCTGTAATTTAACATATTATCAATATACCTCTTAACTTTTAAAAACTATCAATGACCGTCGTATAGTTTTAATTTTGTAACATCTATCTCCTTATCGTCAACTTCTGATATAGACACTAACTGCAAATTTCAAAATGGCGTCGAATAATAACACGTGTAAAAAATGATGTCATTTTAAAGCCTACAATTAGAGTTTTTATCAGAAATTGATGATAGGAAAAATAGGTATCATAAAACTAAAACTAAAACTATAGAGAAATTATTGATAATTTTTAAATGTTAAAGAGTACATTAATAATATGTCAAATCATAGAGGATTCTAGTGAATTTAAACCTATTTTCTATTTCAAATTGTGTGTGAGACTGTTAAAACTTTATATATCAAAAGTCTTCTAGCATTCGAATTTTACTTCTTTTACTTAGGATCAATGTTCTTGATTTCCTATTGTCGGTAGGCTGTCTTAACACTATCTCTTTTCATCAAATTACAATACATAACCTCTGATGACTCGAACTGATGACTCGAACTCACGTCATGTCAACGGCAATTGCTAAAGAAAATATTGGATAAAATTCAACTGTTCCTACAATGGTCAATACAGTCGCTCATTGTATGTAATCTTCCAGTTTTACGGCCAATCAATACTTCATATGTTATGTACCTACAACATGTCAATGAGACATCCAAAACCACCACAACAACCAGTCATCCATTAGTGTACAGAGATGAAAGTTAGAGCTATCGAAATATCCCTTTGGGTGCAGATTATGTTCATAAAATGAATGTAATCAGTTGCTTAAATCGCTAAGAGCATGGCGTCACTTCATCAGAATCAATAGCGGATCGGATTACGTACCTTTGCCAGCTATTGCTTCATTGCCTTTATGATTTGATTTTGATAAACCTCTCAAAAGCCACAATGCTTGCATCAACCCACCATTTGCAACATGCAAAAGAAACAACTGCGTCTTCACTGTGAAACATGAAGATATGGCCTTGACGAGCACAAAGAAGCAACTGATAGCCACAAGGAGCATTTTCAAACCTTGTCCCTGCTCAAAAGGTAAAATGAATCAAATTCCATCCCCAAAAAAAAGGCAATCCGTGCATTTGCAACTAGTAGAGCAAACCTTACCTCTTCTGCGTGCAACATTTCCTGCAATATCTCTTTGAAGAAGTCAGTCATCAAACAGCCAAGAAGGAGACCAAAAGGAACCACAAGTTCTTGACTTCTAGAGATAGTAAGTATAAAATCTGATAAAGAACTGAGAGTGATGTATGCTATAGAAGACCACTTAAATACTTCCCATCCAACAGCCGCTAATCGCTTCAGCAGCACATCCTCTGCCTTCCTCCAAGGAAAATCTTGCACCGGCTCCGGGACAGCCTCTAAGAGCCTCTTCTTTGCAATACTCAACTGCAACTTGACTTTACTTGGTTCACCAAATTCGGCATTTGCTACTTTAATATAACATTCAGCTAAACAAATTCTATGATTCCCACGTTCTGCCAAGCACCAGTTGATTGGAAAGGGTCTGTTCTTAATCAATTTAACCTGAAAAGGAAGCAATTGTAGCATTTTCAAGCTCAAGGAACAATCCTACCATTCCTAAAATAAAATGAAAGTAAACAGAAAAAATTCATCACTCATGACTCGATGACAAAAGTTAAAGAATATTTCACAAACTGAGAATTAAGAAGGTAAAATCATAGCAGCCCAAAATAAAGAGAAGATCTGAGAACTACATGCAAGGAGAAACAATATCAACGATTTGTAGTCCCGCAGAAGTAAAACGGATTGAAATGTATCCACTAACCAGAAACATTGTTAGCTAATGCCTATCTTAACTTACTTTATGTTTGGATAATCATCAACACAGATAACAGATTCTGAATTCAAATCATTCATTTGGAATACGGGATAAAAGCTCAGCAAATGTAAAGTACCTGAAAGTTGGGAGTGGAGGGTAGTACGGAACACGAGAAAATATCCATCGATTTGTGGGTTTTTATCAGTTACTTTATTCTTCACTTCATCCCCATCTCTAGCTTGCCTTCTTCTCTGTTGTCATTTGTCTTTCTATTATCCGAGTTACAGGGTTTTAGCGGCTCAGGAATTTATGCTTGGACCGAGCACAAATGGTGGGTTTCAGCCCAATTTGCCGATCTCGGACTACACATATAGAACGTCGTCGTCTATGTGTCATATGACTTCCGGTTACGGTTAGTTTAGAAACAACTAGAGTCTGGCCTGTCAAAGATCAATAAATAAAATTCCTCTTTCTAAAAAAAAACAGCCAATAAATAAATCTTATTTTAATTGTATTTTCGATGTAAAATTTAGATTAAAATAATTAATTTTGTAATAATGAGTTAAGTTTGAAATCATGTCTAATGGTCCAAACGACTTCTTTTTAGAAGCATTAGATAGAGTTGAACACCATTAAATTGTACAAAGGATCCTCACTCCGTTAGATCACTCGAGATCAAAATAATTATTTATTAATAAAATAAAATAATTTCATTTTATTAAATTTAAATAAAACAATGCCATTTAGCTTGTACTAAAATTTGATCGCAATTGAATATTATATTTTAAATTATAAGTGAACAGAAAAATTAAATTAAATTCCACTTATTTTCATCTTTATTTTTAATTTCTTATCTAATTCAACATAAAATAATGTTTTTCCGTATTCTTCTAAACCTTTTTTGTTATTTGATAGCCAAATTTTAACTGATTAATACTAATTACACCATGTATAGTAATATTAACTTTACAATTGTATAGTAATATTAACAATTAATAAAATTTGAACACAAATATCTGCTTTCTGACGTGAGAGTTCTACTTATACGAATGATTCCTATTATAATTATTAACAAATCAGCTAACAAAGTAATTAGTACAAATTTAAGTGCCTCTGGTTTTATTTGTGACAAATGATAGTGATCTACGTCATAATATTGAAATATAAGGTGTGATTATTGTTATTTACATTTTGTTTCTATCGGTTTGAATATCTAAATTGGTTCTTAATTTGATATTTAATATATGATAAATAATTTACATTTAATTAAAACTGTCTATGACACTTATTTAAGACTTTAAGTACTATTGGAACCCTGAATAGCAAATTTCAATCTTAAGTACTTTACCGATTCCTTGAAGTCCAAATATTATCATTTTTTTCAAAAGAATAGAAGAAACACAAAGAGATTGTTTGGTTTCGTTTAAGATTTTTTTTGTTATTTTTAATTTTTTAAATAAAAACAAAAACTTATTTGATGGTAGATAATGTCAATTTAGTTATATTTTTATTACTAGTGATAATTATATATTAGATAAAACTTAAAGATAAATTATTTTTAATTAATTAAATTTATATTAATCTCTTATCTAATATTTATTAATCAAATTTTATTAAAATAAAGCATTTAAAAATTAGTATTTATTGTAAATATATTTTAATTATTGAATCAAATTTTATTTGAAATTTATATATTTTGAAGATATTTTAAATTTATTAATAATTATTAATTTAATTTAAAAATATTAAATTGAATTATTCATAATTTTAACTAATGATAACTTTTAGTTAATTAAATATATAAAATTTATATTTTTATTAATAATTTGTATATAAAATTAATTAATAGAAAATTAAATTATAAAACAGAAAAATAAATATTTTGTGATTTTTATAAAATTAAAAATTGAAAAAAATTAAAACTAAAAACATAAATGAAAATTTAAATAAATAGATTTTTTATTAAATTTAAAAATAAAAATTGAAAATTAGAAACAGAAATGAAAGGGACCTGAATGATTTGACTGATCAGAACATAGTGGACAAAGATTTTGTGGTCAGTTGAACAAGAAGACGTAGTTAGTCAACTAGGGTTTATATCAGAGGGAAATTGAGAACAGTCTTCTTTGACCTGTTGACATGGACACAAAGCGAGTCCATGCTTTTTATTCAAGCTTTAAACGACATGATTCAGCCGAGCAGGTCGTCATCTCTAATACCACCAAAGGGGCTCGAGCTATCAGGCATTAAGAGTTGGTTTTCTTTACGAGACAGATACTTGGTCGTTGGTCCTTACGACTTTGACAAGGACTTGTCTATGTTTAGTAATTTCAGCGAGAACAGACTTGATATTTTTTTTCTTTCATCGCTTTATGATTCCACTGAGCAAGTGGGCTTCGTTTTATCAAACCAGGTTGATCAATCACGACTCTTTAACGATTCCATGATTGATGGAGATATTGATAAGCTTTTATTTGATCTTCCACTAGATCAGATCTTCTTGGAAGCCTCCACTCTATTCACGCCACACACTCAAGCAGCAGCTCCACCCACCCCTCACCACGTAGCCTCCATTCACCGTCCACCGCAAGACAACAACGTAGTCACGCAAGGAGATTGGATAGCCCTCTGATTTTTGCAGCTATTTGGGAGTCAGTGTTCTTCATTTATATTTAATTCCCTTATGAGTTTGTCTAGAGTTTATGCTTGTGGATTGCTTGACATGATAATTTGTGGCTAGAATTTTAATTTCTCTTAAGAATTTGATGTTTTGACGACGCTTTAATGTTAAATTTTTCTAAAATTTATGATTGAATATTCATATACTTGTTGATTTTTTTTTTGATTTAATTGTTCTTACTTTGGATTATTGGAAGTTAGATTGGTATATATTTACCTTTGGAAAAAGAGAGTTTTTGCTAGAAGATTGAAGGAAATGTTGTCTAGGATTTTTTTGTGAGTTGGGAGACCCAAGAAACCTACGAGGTGAAAATTGAAGGTTTGAGACTTAAGAAACTTTAGGAAGAACTTAAGTAAGGAATTTCTAAGTGATGTCTAAAGTGATAGATTAATTCACCTTTGGAAGAAAGAGATTAATTACTCTTAAAATTCACTTACAAGATTAGGATTGTTCATTTATGGAGGATAGTTAATTCAATATTAAGATTAAAAATATCATTTCTTAAGAGAAAGTCGTTCCTATTGACAAAATATTTTTAATTAGTCAATTATTTCACTCTTTTCTCAATTAGTTATTGTATAGACTTGTCATATTTATTGTTATTTTGGTTGCATTGAATTGTGTAATTGTTTAAAAATTTATTTGAATTTTTAATAATTTTTTCATTATTTTTATTTTCACTAATTCTAATTTCAAATATTATTTGCTAGCATAGATTCGGACTTTCTTATGATTCCTGTAGACAAGATTTGATTCTTACTTATTTATTATTTACTTTAGCAACCGTACACTCGTGGTCGTGGTTTTCGAACAATGATATGTCAGCCAAATACAAAAAATTCCCTTTCATTTATGTAGTTTATGGGGAATTGTACAGTGTACTGCATAAAATGGTGGCTATATCTCAATGGTCCAACCCTTCTTATCTTCAATCATACCCCTTCTGATTCCTTCAAGGATCAAGTACAGCTCCTCGGACACCGACGGGGATTTGGTTCTGTATTCAACTCTGTTTGTTCACGTAACAGAGGAAGTTAGTCACTAGCAAAAGTCAAGATCCTTTCCAAAATCCACGTCACATCTCAAACTTGTTTCAGATTAAAAAATGATTCTAAGCTTTGTTCAGGAAACTTTTACCTTCTGTTCTGATAAGTGATACTTCCGACAGTAGCAACACCTACTGCTGTGCCAGTGCAGAAAACTTCGTCCGCATCAAATAATTCCTCCACAGCTATAGTTCGTTCCTCAACCTGGCCCGAAACCACTTGTCATTTTTAATCTGGCGACTTAAAGGGAATCAATAGCAGTAAACTACAAATGGTTGTCACCTGATAACCCTGGTCTTGAGCAATTTCAATGATGCTTCTTCGAGTAACTCCTGCCAGGATAGTCCCTTTCGCCACAGGAGTGGAAACTAAGTTCCCCTGAAAAATTTTCGCAGACAGTTCTTGATGCAAATTGTATTTGAATGAATAAACGGATTGGTTTAGACCAGTTTTTTCTTTTTTTCCAAGAGATGTTTTCGACACTTACCTTCACAAGGAAAACATTACAAGAAGACACTTCTTCCAGGTATTTCTTATTCACAGAGTCCAGGTACAAAACGTCCGAGAATCCTCTGGTTTTGGCGTTAGCTATCGGCTTCAAAACCTGCATATACAAGATAGAATTAGCTGTTAAGAGTATTTTATATTTGGAAACAATTTTTCAGGCGAATCAAATCAGTCTTCTTGTAGTGTCAGGAATTGGAATCGTTCACTTACGGGTGCATAATTCGTGATGGATTTAACACCCCCAGCTCCTCCAGGAGAAGCACGATGAAACTCCTCCTCGACATATAGATTCAACGGTGCTATGCCCTCCTGTACAAAGTTCAAGGAGTTTAGAGACAATTCAACAACAATCCGTAAGATGATTCATTATAGAAACTGAAACCCACCTTGAAATAGTTGCCAACTGGTGAAGAGTAGACAAGGAATGTGAATTCCGGTGCCGGAGACAATCCTAAAATAGGACCACTTCCAATGAGCAAAGGTCTGATGTACAAAGTCCCCTTCCCAGGAGGAGGCACCTATTTTAAAAGAATTAAGTACTGAATATAGTAGCTGAAACTGAGCTTTTACTAGAATTCTTCTCATAAAGTTTAAATCCAAAGCAGCATTTTCAAAGTTGACTCTTTATCTGGGGAGGAAAATGAAGTAGTCATTACCCAACGTCTGTTAGCCAGAGCAGTTTCCTTAACAGCTTCAACAAATTGTTCAACAGAAGGACAAGCCATGCACATTCTGTCAGCACCCAGATTCATTCTGATGGCGTTTTGATCAGGACGAAAAAGAACTAGGTGTCCGTTTTCTTTTCTGTATGCTTTTGTGCCTTCATAGATACCCTAAACAGAGTTTTGAACAACAAATTGTTTAGTTCCGTTACGATTTCTTCTAAAACAAATCCAAAACGTCTATAAGAAGAACTTGTTCAAGCTTGCCTGGCCATAGTTCAGGACTCCCGCTGCAGGGTTCAGTTCAATACTTCCATAGCGACTGACACGTCCTTGCTCAAAATTTCCATCTTTAGCGCTTTTGGTTATGTACATGTAATCTGTCGGAATGAATCCAAATCCAAGTTTGTCCCAATCCAGATCAGCGTACTCGTCCTCGTTACTGCAACCAAAAGGCATAACTAAATCTTTGGACTGTAAGTTAACAGAACATGTGAGAATCCATGTAACTCCATACCTGTAAACACACGGGCTGCTCGCTTGTTGCAGACAAGATGGCGTTTCTGACGTGTAGCGATAGTAATTATCCGCACCCTTCAAGCATGTGCAAGAAAATATCATAAGTACTGATTGAAAGGATTATTTTCCATCTTGTTTATTCATTTACACGTGTTTTTTGGTTCAACCTACCAATCAAGACAACCATGAATCATGAACCTTCAATTTTAACGAGAAAATATAAAGAAAAATTGTCATGGACAAACCTTGGGTTGTCTCAAAGAAGCATCACCACCTCGTGAGGATTGATGAACCAAACTGCGTAGACACGCAGTTCTCCGGAGCAAAGCTGCCGCCATTATCGTGTTCTTTGGAAGAGAAGTAGAAAGTAACAAAGAAAGAAGCAGCACTCAACGGAATTATTGGGTGACTCGAAAGAGATGTCTTTGGAAGAGTACGAGACGGTGATAAGCTAGCAGAGAAAACGCCAGCTACTTAGGCCAAAAGAGAACTCTTGAGTATGGGACTCTCCCAGTCTGCTTAAATACTTACAAAACTACCTAGTCCCTACATTGGATTTACTATTTACCGCTAACATTTCAAGTAACATCAGAAACACATTTCAAATAACATCAGAAACACATTTCAAATGATCACAGATTTCTTAATATAAAATAATTTATTAAAATTTGTCATCTTAAAAAATATATTTAATAAATAATTGTCACATTTTTTGTTTAAATTTTTTTCATGTATTGAACAGAGACATCGAATCAGAAAATCTGATCCCACGAGCAACATGAACGTTCATGGGTTTCATTTTTGGAACGGAATCCGACGTTTCTGGCGATGTATTCAACACTTGGATCGTGTGTTCCACGCCATGAAGGTAAGGACGGATTGAATGATAGGATTGCCAGCATTTATTAGGCTAAACTATTGACTATACTAACGTGGTCTATACAATATCTCTCCTAGGAATAGTATGGTCCATGCACAATATTTCAGTATTGTTTTGATGTTTTACCGTAAAAGAAGAACCCTGCTAAAAATTAGACAATAAGCTACTTGACTATTACATAATCAAGAGGTCAATATCAATTAAAAGGAAGGTGTTGTTGGTAGACCTTATCTTTGTTCCAAGATAACCTTACATTCACTTTTTAAAGTCTTCTTTTCTTGTTGATCTCCATGTGGATATGGATTAGGGATCGTAAAAGAGTAGTCGTGTCTGAAGGATGACTTAGCTTTTGTCAATTCTATAAACAATAATCTAAACAATGGAATCCTGAAAAGGAGCAGCACAAGCGTCGCCCCCCTGCGTTATTTGGTACGTGAGATACTTTTTATATATATATAACCTCATCTTATTGCAAACAGAGGAAAGTGTGTATGTGTGTATATATATATATATATATATTGGTCATTTTAGCGAGACTTGCTTTGACATGCCACCAACCAGTACCAACAACAAGAAGGAGACGATGGGTCCTCGACTTCTAGCAAGAGGCTGTCGTTTTATGCTTAATAACAATTAATCTTACTCCACTTGATTCATTTCTAAATCTATAGTATCATAACTAATGACGGAATAGTTCTGCAACCGCAAGATAAAGCTTTTTTTTTTTTATTTAATCATGGTCCTGGATGAAGATGTCCTTTATGGTATTAAATTATTAAATTCTCATCAAACTTTAGATTGGGAGAGACCAATACATACGCAGATCCTATGCATTTTCAATAGGTTTTATTTAAAATTCATAGATTTGTCTTTTCTAACAATCAACCTTTAGTGTGAAACAGAGTTCTTGCTATTTGGTTGAACTTTGAAGGGTTTTTTTTTTTAATACAGAGGAATAAGGGTATCTAATGTTAAAATGAATAAGTTTTGGAATTTTTTTAATTGATTACTGAAATTTATATTATTTTTAATCGAGTGAGTTCAGTTAAAAACATTAGCTCCGTTGATGAATTGATTAACGGAATCTTGTACAGTTTAAATCTTTACTTTTGTAAAATGCGCAATTTATAAAATCTCAAAATTTTAATGAAAATCTAAATATTCAAAAAAATAAAATTGTAATTATTTGTTAAGAATTTATTAATTTCGATAATAGTTGGGATACCAATTTTTTTAAATTTAGTCCCTTTTTTTAATTTCCAATTTAATGACCAATATGAATTAGGTTGTTTTTATTAAGATGACGTGTCTAAAAAATAATTCGTGTATGTTCATTTATTAGTGACATCAATAAAAATAATATTTTAATCTAATTTATACATCAAATTGAAAACTTTAGAAAGCGTGATATTAAATTAAAAAATTCTAAAAATTAAACACTTTTAAATATATCAACATCTCATAATAATTTGATATCACATCCTATAATATAAGAAAAATGTCAATCGTTCATATTATATTATAAACAAAGGATTTGATAAAATTTTCAAAAAATAGACTCGATAAAAAATATTTTTTTATATTGATATACACATATGGAAACAAAGGATTTGATAAAAAATATTTATTTTGAAATTGACATATATAATATAATATTTTAGTTAAAATTGTCTTGACATGCCACGTGCCAACCACAAGGAGTACATGAAATATATGTTTAATAATAATTAATCTTACCCCCCACTTTTTTTTGAAAAAGAAAATAATATGATTAAAAATGACGAGAATAAATCTCGAACAACACATCGGGCATATCAACCCAAAGTCGAAACCTACCATGGCGAATAAAGTTACGCGCGAGTAGGTGGGCACACCTATTCTCTTGACGTCGAATCCAAAAAACCTGAATATCCGACCTAGAAGCAAGAAATGTTTTACAATCGGACACTAGCAAACCAAAAGCAGAATTATCCTCACACAAGGAATTAATAGCTCAATCAGGAAAGACACAACCAGTAAAGACACAACCAGGATCAAGTAGAGAATCGGAAGCGTAAAGTAAACAATGCCGCAACGCAAGGGCCTCCGCCACTGCCGCTTGATTACCACCTTCCTCATAGCCAGAAATGGCTACAGAAAAGTGGCCTTCTGCATCTTCTATAGCCAAACTAAAACCCACAAAATCCAAAGCTTCAAAAATAGCACCATCAATATAAGCAAGCCAAGATGCGTTGTGGTGAACTTGGGTCAAGCAAACGGGAGCCACACGAACTTGGACTCGTACCGCTGCTGCCTACAATGTTGAAGAAGCATGCTGGAACTCCTCCAACATAAGGCAAGCGGACTGGGTAATATGTAACGGATGTGGCCTGGTATTGGACCAGAAGAAAGCATTGCGTGCCGCCCAAAGTTGCCACGCCACCATAGCTCCCAATTCGGCCCTCCGCTTTCCTAAGGAAGAGAAGATGTGCAAGAATAGATCCTGAAAAGACAAATGCACATTAGTGAAATTAAAACCGGCGAGCCGCCAAACATCTTGGGCAACACAACACGTAACAAAAACGTGGTCAACAGTTTCCTCATCAGGGCAAAACAAACATGGCAAGAGAACATTAATCCCATGCTTCGTCAAACTATCCCGTGTAGGGAGCACGTTTCGACCCAAACGCCACATAAAATCCCGAACCTTTGGCGAAACATCAAGCTGCCATAAATGCTTCCAAAACACACCAACACCCCCTGGACTACCACCCTGTCTGAAGAAACGGTAAGCTATATGATAAGCAGATTTGACCGTATAGAAACCTTTCCGATCAAAATGCCACACTAGCTTATCCTGATGTGCTCGAAGACTTAAAGGGATGCTCATGATTTGTCGCATATCATTTACAGAGAACAAATCCATAAGCTTGGAAACGTCCCACTTCCGTGCACCTACAACAAAAAGATTGCAAACTCGCAAAGCATCATGGATAAAAAGAGAACCATCCTCCACATAAAAATTATCCACACGGGGAATCCAAGGGTCCCTATTCACATAAATACTACGCCCATCACCAACCCTCCATGTGACCCCTTGCTTCAACACCTGTTTAGAGAACAAGACACTCTTCCAAACAAAACTACACCCGGAATGCGGAGTAGCGGATAAAAAATCCCCCCGTGGGAAATATTTAGCTTTGAAAACACTGTAAACGTGAGTGTTGGTATCGGTCAAAAGCCGCCACCCTTGTTTTCGTAGCAAAGCAGTGTTAAAACAACGAAGGTCACGGAAGCCCATTCCACCAACAGATTTCTTACAGCACATACGATCCCATGCAAGCCAATTAATACCCCCATGATCCCGCTTGCCATTCCACCAATACTTGTTGAACATGATCTGTAGCTCATTACACACAGACACAGGTAATAGAAAAACATTCATGCAATAAGCTGGAATTGCCTGTGCAACAGATTTAAGTAAAATTTCACGGCCAGCTCGAGACTGGAAGCGACTATTCCAGTGATTCATTCGCTTCCACACCCTATCTTTTAAGAAAGAAAAAATCTGTTTTTTAGTCCGACCAATGAGTGAAGGCAATCCTAAATACGAAGTCCCCCTGATAGGAAGAGTAACATAGAGAAGCCCAGAAATAGCATGTGCGACATTCTCAGGGATAGAGGGACTAAAAAGAATGCCAGACTTTGTGAGATTAATAGACTGACCTGAAGCTGCCTCATAAATGCCCAGAAGAGCTTTAATGGCTGAAGCCTCCTGAATATTACCCTCAAAGAAGAGAAGTGAGTCGTCCGCAGAGAAGAGATGAGAAATCCGCGGACACCCAAGACCCGCCCGAACCCCATGAAGCAAGCCCCTGCGCTCGGCATCTTTAAGTAAAAGGGAAAGGCCCTCAGCCACAAACAGAAACAAATATAGGGAGAGAGGATCCCCTTGCCGTAAACCCCGAGAAGGAACAATTGGCCCCACTTGCGAATCATTGACACAAATTTTATAATCAATGTCCATAAAGCACATTTTCATCCAAGTCAACCAAATCGGATTAAAACCCAGAGCAACCAGCATATCACACAAAAAATCCCAATTAACACGGTCATAAGCTTTAGCAATATCAATTTTCAGGACACATGCACCATTATGACCCCTAGCTCTGTGCTTTAAATTGTGAATAGTCTCATATGCCACCATAAAATTATCTGTAATCAGACGACCCGGAATAAAAGCAGATTGATTCTGAGAGATCAGCTTATGAAGAACATGTTTCAACCTATTGGCATGAGACTTGGACAGAATTTTATACAACACATTACAAAGAGCTATAGGTTGAAAATCCTTTACTGTTACAGGAGTCTCACACTTAGGAATTAGAATAAGCAAAGTTTCAGTTAAAGAGTGTGGGAGGGTACCTTGGGAAAGCCATAAACGACAGTTATCGGAAATATCCTTGCCCATCAAGGTCCAGTTTTTTTGAAAGAAAGCCGGATTCAACCCATCAGGGCCAGGCGCTTTATCTGGGTTCATTTGAAAAAGGGTTGTCCGAAACTCATCATCCGAAAACGGTCACGTGAGGGCGACATTATCATCAGGACTAACCAATGGTGATACCAAGCCAGTAATGTGATGACGGTGAGAGGCGACAGTGCTTTGGAAAAGTTCACCAAAATAATTCCGCACTAAAGTTTGAAGTCCAACTTCACTATGAACCCAAGAACCCGAGGCATCCTGAAGTTTGTCTATCTGGTTGCCACGCCTTCTAGCCTTGATACTATTATGAAAATACTTCGAATTCTTGTCCCCATTTTGTAACCAAAAAACTTTAGCTTGCTGCTTTAATCGAATCTCATCCTCAGCCAAGAGAATATTCCATTGTTCCTTCAGATGTTGAATAGTGAGATGATCCAAACTGTCAATTTCTGAGTCAAGTTTCTATTGAACCAGACGCTTTTGCTGCCATTGCAAGCCATTGCGAGCCTTCCCCCAGGCCTGAACCTCGTCAATGACCTTATTTCTTCAACAAATAAATTCACCATTGGCCAAGCCCTGCCAGGAGCGTAACACAATGGTCAAGAAGTCATTATCCAATAACCAGGAATTATCAAACCTGAAGTTTCGATTTGTGCGGCCAAGAGAGCCATCAGTATCGACCAAAAGAGGAGAGTGGTCTGAGACAAGAGCCACCAAATTAGTACACACAACATTCGTGAAAAGAGAATTCTAAGACGGCGTAGCACAAGCTCTATCTAATTTCTCCCTCACCCGATCTGACGAAGACCCCCTGTACACATACGTAAACATAGAGCCCATTGTGAAGATATCAGCCAAATTGGAATCCATCAACGCTTCACGAAAACCATTAATCAAAAAGTTGTCTCGAGGCGGGCCACCAGCCTTCTCAGAAGCAGCGGCAATATCATTATAATCACCCACACATAACCACAGAAGACTACTTCGGGCAGCAAGGGATCTCAATATATGCCACGAAGCCCTCCTCCTAGTATGTTCAGGAAGCCATAGAAGCCTATAAACCGCCAAGTGCGCACAGAACACTGGAGTTCACAATCAATAAAATTTGCAGAATAACTCTGAATGGACAACTGTACAGAATTACGCCACATAATGGAGAGGCCACCGCTAATGCCAAAACTGTCAACTGAAAAGCAAGAATCAAAACAAAGAAAAGAACGTAAAGCTTCCATCCTAACACCATGAACTTTTGTTTCAGAAAGAAATACAACTGCGGGTTGATGACGAAGAATCAAAT
>JANZLC010000002.1:3934177-3946657 GCA_026413385.1 Erythroxylum gracilipes
CATTTTTTATACCCATTCCTATTCTCATTCTCATTCCCATTCCCTTCTACTATTATACCCATACCCATTCCCAAACCCGTGCTCAAACCAAACGCCCCCTTAGACTCGATCTTGGGCTCAACAAAATAAATTATGAAAATTTTCATATTTAATATCCTAAAATTTAAGGTCACTGTAATGTTATAAAATGATTAAAATATAAATCATGATAAAATATAAATCATAACTTTTATCTTATTCCAAAACTTAATTCTTTTCTTGTTGTTTCTCTAGAATTATTTTTAAAATTGGCTTATATCAATTAGCATAGTCCTTTAATAATATTCACAGTACATAATGAATGCAACTGTTGCAAAGAGGTTTAGACATAGGACTGCTACCTCTCTTAAAACTTAAGTTTATTTAAAATATTTCTTATCATTCTAGTAATTTAATTAAAATTAAATTATAATTTCAATTAAACTTTAATTAAAATTACAACTAATTCTAATAAAATATCAATGACATTCAAATAAGATTCAATATCTCCTGTTAATCCTTATTTATTAAAGATTTCATATTTAAACATAATGTTTCTTAAAGTTTATAATCAAATCCAACTTGATTAATATATCTTCTCTCTTTGATTTATTCTTTGCGTGTGACTCATTAAGTTCTCAAATTTATTGGCAATAGATATAGATTATAACTCTAAATTATTTTTATGATTAGACAAATTAAACTCCTTTAATTTATCTTTAATTCTTAAACAATTTATCTTTATTGATCAAGGCCGGTGTTTAACAATACATTATGACCACCTAAATATTTAAGAATGATAAAGTAGTTTTGACTAACATTTATGTATATGATTTTATTTTGCTTCTTTCGTTATATAATGTTTCAATTAGTCATAAACCATGAAAATAATGTATATTCTATTTAAGTCTAGTCATATCAGTTCGCCATCATTAGTGATTGATTCTATTAATGGCATTCGTAAACTATTTATAAATTATCATTCTACTTTGACTAAGATTTTTTTGAATCAATATTGATCGAGAACAATGGAGCACTCTCCCTAATCACGTTAGGTCAGTAAATCTTTTATTGATCCCTCAACTATTTCCATATAGTTCATACTATATCCAATGATTACCGACTGCGTTATCCTTGACTAGAATATGTCATAAGTGATATCAAAATATAACAATCCCTATATAACATAACCTTGGAGATCTTAAGTCAAAGAACCACTTTTATAATTACCACGATGAGAATTTTCATAAATATATAAGTAATGTTCTAAATGGAATTCCCATATGAGGTCAGTTCAATGATTTTGTTCTTTAAAAATCAATGAATTTGTTCTTTAAAAATCATTCACACATTTATTTAAGTATCTTTATACCTTAATCTATAAGATTGACTACTTCTTTCACAAGAAAGAAACATAACTTTTGTTAGTCTTTTGTACTCTATTAATATCCACTAAATGAATTAATAATACATAAATATAATATGAATATCATAATAATAATTTCATTGTAATTTTATTTGTAATGCATATTTATCCCATGGATTTTATCATATATATATCTAAATACGTAAAAGATAAAAAATACATTTAAATAACTATGTCAATAAACTATAATTGGTTGAAGGGCAATAATCCATGAATCTCCTACTTGCATTAAGGCAATCGTTTAAGTATCTTCTACGATATTATCATATGACAATCATGCTACTACTAGAATAGTAGTTTAGAGAGAGAATTCTTTAATATTCTCTATAAGAAGCACTTGCTTAATATTACAACTTTTATCTTAATTATCATCATAATTAAGAGAAGTTGCCTAAATAAATATTGGAACTTTGATGAGATCTTATATCCTTTTACATGCTCAATAACTCTAATGTTCTACAACACATTACTCTTTAAATAATTACTACAAAGCTAAAATATTTAGTGACAATTTTTTTATGACTAACTATCATTTCGTCACAAATATAAGGTTTTTTGTGACAAAACAATTTATTGTCACAATTTTTTAGATTAACTATAATGATTTTTTTGTCACTAATATAATGATAATTGTGACAATTTAATATCTTTCACTATTAAATTGTCACTATTAATCTATTAATAGGGTCAAATTTCTTTTATCACTAAGTATTCTCACTAAAAGCGTAAGCAATTTGGCGTCAAAGTAATTGTGACAAAACATATGTTGGTCACTAATATTATCTATTTGTTGTGACAAAATATAGTTTGGTCACTAATATTTTTTTCTTATTATGACGAAATAGTTTACCGTCACATGGTATTGTAGTTTTTGTGACGAAAACTTTTGTCAATAATCAATTAATTAGTATCTACTTTATATTGTCACAAAAACAGAACTATCACCATGGTCATTATATTCATAATTTGTGTGACAAGAATTTTTGTTGTCACTTGATCATCAACTTTTTGTTACAAAGATTATTGTCAATATAAACGTAACAAATTAATTAATAATAACTATTTCTTGTTATAACAATATATTAAAATTAACCACTCAAATGATTACTTTTATCATTATTGTATGAATTTTAGGGACTAAAAACTACTTGTCATAGATTTTTCTTTAATATTATTATTTGCAAACAATTTTACGTAATTTCTTATAAAATATTCAAACTATATATATTGATAATCCAAAAGTAATATTTTATATATCAATAGATATTTGCTAAACATAACTTTGAAATTTCATCAAAATAAATAAATGTTTAAATATAATAAAAATTTTGTTCTAAAATATTAAGCTAAACTTTTAATCTATTCAAAATTTAAAAACAAAGTTATTGTCAATACTTAATCATTGTCATCATCACCTTCCTCATCTTCACTTACTGAATTTGTCTCATCATCATTTATAAAAATAAATAATTAAAATAATATTGATTTAATTCAAATTTTGATTATATCAAAATTGGACTATCAAGTCAAACCCTGATCATCTTTCAATTAGGCATGGTTTCAAATTCGTCTATCACGTATGAGTTTAAGTTGTGTTATATTATGAATGTAGTTTCTTTATTATAAATATAATCATAATTATTATTATATTGTTTATAATATTAATTACTAGTATTTGCAATTGAAATATAATTTACATTTCATAAGTTAAAAGTCTTTCGCATAATAGTAGACTAAATTCTTTTTCTTTTAATATATGAATAATTTTTGTAAGAAGTAAATTCGCAAGCTTTGAAAATGTTATCATTTTGAAAGGCAAAGATATTAAAATTTAGAAAAATTATATATTAAATTTAATTTTAAGTTATTTATTTTAAATATGTAATGAATTAAATGTATATTAAATATGTGATCCATAAAATCTTGAAGAAAAGTTTATGATCAATTCAACATTAATGTACCCTTAAAATTGTAGACACCAACTATTTCAACCCATAGACCTGATCTTATTCGGATGTTTTTGAGCAAATACATAATATAAAATTGTGTTTATACGAATATTCTAAACCCTCACTTCAGTTTTTCCTATTCCTATCCCTTGGATAAGCCACATTAAAGCCAGTTACGTTGGCCACGTCTGTAGCTAAGGATACGCGCGTACATGTAACCAAACAAAGGTGATCTTTGCCTAAAGTAACCCTAATCAAACACTGTATAAGGCCGCTTTCAGTTCCCTTATCAGTTCTTGTGCAGTGACGTAGACTTGTCTCTAAATCTGATTGTTTCAGTTCTGGAACTATTTTTAGAGAAAGTGTTTTGTGTGGCAAGACTCTTATTCTAAGTGTTTTCATTCTTCTGTTACGATCTGTAGTTATCAAGCCTCAAAACATTATATCACAAGTAAACGGCAAAATCAAGAGATATCAATTTCAAGTTCAAAGTCGGTTGTGCGTATTGAAATTATATTTTTCAAGTTCTAATTAATCATTATTTTTTTCTTTTTTAAAAAATAAAGATTCCAATGAGTAGTACGTGCTTTTAAAGTTTGAAAAATATCTTGACAAATTAGAAATATCTTTCAAACGAAGAAGAAATAGTGGTATATAATTAAGTTATAGTCAAATTAAAAATAGAACTTGGTCTTTTCCAAATGGAGAAGAAATAATGGTATGAAAGTTATGGTCAAATTAGATTTTTTATTTATAAACTAATTAATTGAATTTATTTTTATTTATTTTGAAGGAAACAAATATCTGGAATAATAGTAAGAAAAATTTACCTTAGAAAGTTTTAGCTTAAATTAGTACGTAGTAGTTTAGATTATTTGTAATAAATATAACTGTTTTCGATATTAAAATTTCCAATTTTATGTATTGGAAATTAGAATTTTATTCATTTGTGATTTTTATATGTTTTTATATATACTAATAATTTTTATTTGCTTGTGTGACAATACCTTCGCAGTAAAATCCGTATCATTTGTTACAATTTCTATTTTATGGCCATCAATGCAAAAGTTTTTATCAATTGAAAATATGAGTTATTGTTCTCTTTAGGAATAGTATGTCTTTATGTACCCTACTTAAGAGGACAACTATATTATCACTAATCTTATTTTAGAAATAATAAATTCAAAATTATCTCCGAAATAAACTATTTAAAATCATCATGAGAGTGAATATTTCAATGTTTCGTAACCTTTCAATTATACATAAAATGTATCAACAAAAACACTAGTTCCAATTAAATATATTATTATAAGATTTGAACTTTTGATACCTCATCTCTATCATATTATTTATCTCGAGAACCATTATTTTATAAGTGTTCATCGAAAGAAACAATTTGTTTAATAGGTTTGTAAGATTATATCCACCCTTTTGGATATCTAATTACTTTTTTAAAAAAATCTAATTTAGTTCTAAAGTTGGTGGATAATATACACTTCAGCTAAGCATCACAAATCCCTATATTATTAACTTTAGGTCTTTTAAAGTCTTAATGTGTCACATGTAATATGAAATATTGTTAATTGATCTAATAGGAACTAATAGATGTAAGTTGTAGTATTAAGCATATCTATAAAAGAAATAACATCGCATTATATTATATCTCTCTGTATATTCCTCCTTACATAAATTCATATTATTATGAAATTTAATTCTAGAAATATCTATTAGGGAATCTCATTCTCTGTAGATAACAAAAAAAAACATATTTCACCACATTAATCTCATCAAAGTACTTCAGTGTTTTCAATGCTTGATTTCTACTTAAATTTAAATTATTTGAACTTTTCAAATTTGTAAATTAATATCTCATTTAATACATATAACAATATCATATAAAGTCATTAGTATTTCTAATGAAATATAAGAATCATCCTTTTATAAATTGTTATCACATCTAGCACATCACATGTGAAAGATTTAACAATTCAATACCATCATCATTTTTTTCCACAAAAGAGTGATTTGTTTATTCTTCAACTTAACAAGTTTCATATGATTCATAATCAAAATGATACATATATCCTTGTATTTAACTTTATGATTCTTATTATGTTGATTTCACTGATATGACTTTAAAGGATAGTTTTAGTTATTCAACTTAGTATTCTTGTCACTTATGTGAAGCATAAGTCTTATTCGATCCAACGCATACAAATTATTTGTATAAATATTCTATTTCTTGTCATGCCTTAAACATCGTAATAATGTTGAATCTAAATTCAATATCAAATACTCATAAGCATGTATCATAAATGTATATGATCTCTATCGTATTTCATATAAGTAAGAAAAGTCATGCAATGATTTTTCTTCTAATGAAAGTTATTATCATACTATACCAAATGCCTTCAATTGTTGTCTATATTTATGCTTTTAACGAGCTAAATTGAATTAAACAATTTTATCAAGGTAGTACACCTTTTAGTCTCTACTTCATGTAACATGTTCTATCGTGTTGTCATGATGTTGACATATATTTTATATGATGTTAGTTTATAAGATATTAGTTAATTCAAAATGTTAGTATATATTTATCGTCTATATGATTTTGAAATATCTAAAAAAAGTCATTTTAACTTGTTTTCCTCTTTTCTTATAATTTTGTTATATTAAATTACTTATTTGAGTCATTTTAATTAATTTAAATTGAATTTATGATTTGAGTCAAATCATTATATTAGTATCATTTGATTAGTTCACGTATAATATTTAAATCATGCGTGTTCCGATGCTATTTTAATATAAATTTAAAATTAGAAAATTAATAATAAAAGTTTTTCTAACAAATTTTAAAAATTAAAAAAGTTAAACTTACTTAAATTACATTGAGATTTCTATATATAATATATATAATTATTATATATAGAAATAATTACGGGAATATATATATAATAATTTATTGTAAAAAATGAAAATATTTTAAAATTATTAATTTTTTATCAAAAAATTGAATTTTTTTAAATTGTTATTTTTTCATATTCCATTTCATTTTACATTTAATTAGACTTTTAAATTTTACATTTAATTAAATTACAAAACATGATTAAGCTGTATTTTGAGGACATTATGTAACTGATGATATGTTGATGCAAGCAAACACTAGAGCATTTTTTTCTTCAAGAGCTGTTGGAAAGGAAATACTGCAATATACTTAATTTTAAACATTTTGTCATCATAAATGGATGCATAAATTAAATATAATTAATTAAAATATGTTTAAATTGATGTAAAACAAAAATTTAACAAATTTTTATTTTTCAAGATTTTAAAAAATTAACTATTATTAATAGTAATGGTAATCATTTATTCTCCCTAACTAACCATCATAATTATAATGATTTATATTCATTATCATTCCTCATTATATTCATTATAAATCATATTACCATTGTCCTATGGGAACCAAGCACCGTCTAAAAGAAGTTCTAAACCTTTTCATTTGATTCATAGTGACATATGAGGTCCTCCTATTTCAAATATTTCTGGTGCTAGATGGTTTGTTACATTTATAGATGATTGTACTTGGGTTACTTGGCTTTACTTACTCAAACAAAGATCTAATGTTAGCATTGTTATCCCTACATTTTTTTCTATAATTCATATTCAATTTGGGGTTAAAATTAAGAATTTTAGGTCAGACAATGTTAGGGAATACATCAACCACACAATGACTCCATACTTTCAAAAGTAAGGAATTATTCATGATTCTTCTGGTGTTGACATACCCCAACAAAACGGTGTGGTTGAACGCAAAAATGGGCACTTACTCAGTGTAACTGGGGCCTGGAGCCTTACTTTTTCAAGGAAGTTTTCCAATTGGGGTGAGGTTGTCCTCATAGCTACTTAAATGATCAATAAATTGCCATCTCGAGTTTTATCTAATAAAAGTCCCATAAAAGTTCTCAACACCTTTTGTCCAGAGTTTTGAATTTCTAATGGACCCATTCCTAAGGTGTTTGGTTGCAGAACCTTTGTTCACATTTCATAGTCACCAAAGAGGAAAATTAAATCCCCGAGCACACGTGTGTTTTCCTTGGTTATTCTTCTACACAAAAAGGCTACAAATGCTATAATCATCTAACCAGAAAACTTTATGATTTAATAGATGTGACTTTCATAGAACACCAACCATACTTCAAGCAACCCAAATTTAAGGGGGAGACTACATCCCTACAAGAAAATAGTATTTTTGATAGTACTTGTACCCTTGATTTCCCTAGTCATCCAATAAAGTCGGTATCACTTTCTAGTTCTCCATCAAAGTTTGTTCCTTCATCAAATCAAAGTTCATCATCAATTCCTACTTTTGCATAATCTAATTCGAATCCATCCCAAGTTCCTGAAACTATATCTTCAGAAGTTCGAAATCAGGTTATTCATAATATTCCAAGATTTTCACAAGTATATACTAGGAGGACGATTCCAGATCTACAACTAGTTCAGGAATCCAACTCGATCTTTGACAAGAACCCCACGATAAGATCAAATCCAACCCTAAGCACACAGTCAATAGAACCATTTAGTGATGACATGCGCCTTCCTATAGCTATCAGAAAAGGCAGTAAAGAATGTACCAAAAGACCTATGTACCCGCTGTCTCACTATGTGTCACTTAAGAATCTACCACCAAACCATAGAAATTTCATTACCAACCTCAACACTATTTTTATCCCTACCACCGTATCTGAGGCATTGTCAAAAATAGAATGGAAAAATGCCATAAAAAAGGAGATGGCTGCTATAGAAAAGAATCAAACTTGGGAGATTGTGGATAGATAAAGGGGGAAGAACATAGTCGGTTGTAAGTAGATTTTTACACCTAAAGTTGATGGATCACTTAAGAGATATAAAGCAATGTTAGTGGTTAAGGGATATACTCAAACTTATGAGCTAGACTATCATGAGACATTTGAACCTATGGCAAAAACGAACATTAGTAAGATTCTACCATCCCTAGCAACACATTTTGATTGACAACTTTTACAATACGATGTAAAGAATAATTTCTTCATGGAGACTTAGATGAAGAAATTTACATGGATGTCACTTTAGGATTTGAAAAAGAACCAAGGGATAAAGTTTGCAATTGCAAGTTGAAGCAGGCCCTTTATGAACTAAAACAATCACCTAAAATATGGTTTGTAAGGTTTACCAGAGTTATGAAAACATCTAGATACCAACAGAGTCAAGATGATCGTACTCTTTTCATAAGCACTCGTCTGTAGTGGGAGTGACTAAACTTCTTATGTATGTGGATGACATCATTGTCGGTAGGAATGATGAAAAGGAAAAACTAGAACTGAAACAACAACCAGTCAAGGAATTCGAGATAAAGGAGCTTGGGAGATTGAAGTACTTTCTAAGTATTGAGTGACATACTCCAAAAATGGGATTTTCATATCCCAACAAAAATATGTAGTTGATTTATTAAAGGAGAGAGGGAAAAATAGATGTAAACCGACATCTACACCAATAGAAGCTAATCAAAAACTCAGAGAAGCAAAAGAACCTCCTATGGATAGAAAAATGTACCAGAGGCTTGTAGGTAGGCTCATCTACTTTGCAAATACTCGACCAGACATAACATACTCTGTAAGTGTAATTAGTTAATTCATGCATGATGCGAGAGTGTCACATCTACAAGCCACTTATAGAGTGTTACAATATTTGAAAGGAAATCCAAGAGAAAGAATCTTGTTCAAAAGACAAAGGATCATACCCTTGAAGTCTACACCGATGCGGATTATGGAGGATCTATAGTGGATAAACGATTGGAGGTAATCTTATAACATGAAGTAAAAAGCATAATGTTGTAGCTGGATCATCTACTAAATCAGAGTTCAGAGCAATTGCTCAACGCTTGTGTGAGATGTTGCGGCTAAAGATTATCCTAAACGTTTTAAAGAGTCAAGTAGAAAGGTCCTATAAAACTCTACTGTTACAACAAATCTACTATCAATATTGCTCCTATACAATATGATAGGACTAAAACATATGGCATTTCATTGAAGAAAAGTTAAGAGGAGGGACTAGTGTGCCTATCTTACGTTCCAAGAGGGTACCAACTCGCAGACATTCTTACCAAAGGCCTGAATAACTCTAATTTCCATGATAATACAACTTGAGAGGAAGTGTCGACATATATATTAGCTGTAAATACTATTATTATTTGAAAGATATTAAGGGTGTTAATGATTTCCTTTAATTTGAGGAATTTTAGTTAAAATTTTGTGTGTCTAGATTAGATAGTTTCCTATTCTGTATCTAAGACTTATTGTATGCATTCTGATTCATTGTAAACCAAAAAAAGTAAGAAATAAAGAATTTTCCTCTCAATCTTCTTCAAGTACCACTCACGCTACATTTTTTAGAGAAAATTATATCATTGTAGATTAAAATGTGTTAAAAGCAAAAAACAATCCTTTGCCGCATATTCAAGAAGACATGTCCTCAGGATTAAACATGGTTCGTACATTCCATAATGGAAAATACACGACATATCCGAATAATAAACACAAAAGCGAGACGGGCAATGGAGTTCTAAAACATCCAAACCACCAACCAATTCAATCCCCAATCATACATTAACTGCTCACCATACACACTTAGCACCAAAGCAGCAGTATCCGCACAAAGAGAAATGCAATCACAGTAAAATTGATTCATCGATAAATTATAAAGTAAACCCTTCTCTTCTGCATTATCCATATCCCTCTGCAACCACACTTTCATACACATTCACATAGGAAAGCTACCAACCAGAACTTTCAATAAAGTTTTCTATAATGCCAAAGCAAAACTAAGAGAGTCTAAATTTGATAAACAAGACAGCAACAATAACGACGACGACGACACAAGATTTGTAACGACAAACACGATAAGCTATGTAGTAAAAGATTAATACAGTAATGGGCATTTTGTGGTGAGAAAAACAAAAATAGTATGGTTTTATAGATTAGAAGACATTACCCAAGTCTTGCCATTAATATTACAGGGCTTAGTTTGCTAGACAAGGATTGTTTATGGCCCTAGACGATAGGGACCATCGCCCATGTAGTGGCCATCCATATAAAGAGCTGCACTTTGTGGGTGTAGACCATCCATAACCATGAATTGCATGTCTTCTGAGGGCTTCCAATGCCTTTTCCTTTGATTAATGAACCAATTGTTTATTTGTTTCTGGTCTAAACCAGTTGATTCTGCCAATGCCACCTTTTCTGTCTCCTGTTAGGTACATTACCAAGAAAGTATGAATGTAGCCAATCGTTCAGGCATACGCAATAATCTGTAAATTACGTGCTTCCACTATTCGATAAACCAAAGTTATAGACCAAGCGACAATCTTTAATCAGGTATACACAATACAAGTAGTTTAATCTATCAATCAATTTAGTTTTGATTTAACTCTCCTTCACTAATGAATAACAAGTTTAAATAATAGAAAGGACAAACTTACAGAAGGATATGGCCACTTATAGTGTAGCTCCCACCAACTTAGGAGCTTCTGCCTAGCTTCTTTTGGCAGCTTGCCCTTTTTCTTCTTCTTAGAGAGTTCTTGTTTAAGACTACTTAAGTAACCACTGTATTTCTTTAAGAGGTGGTTCTTGAGCTCTCGATCTTCAGCTCGAGGATCAATCTCAGGCAATTCTGTTTCTCCTCCACTGTTCTCTTGATCCTCTTCAGACGAGACAACACCCTCAGATTTCTCATCTGCTCATTCAATCAAACAAAAAGAGGAACATTTTCCCTGAATTAGATGAGTTTTAGTTCTATGAATTGCCCTAAATTAAATCTTCCACAGAACTATAAAGACCAGAAACACAAGCAACGAGAATAATCAGCTTCGGAATTGGGTATCAGTTAATGTTAAGAGCTCGCAGAAAGCTTTCACCAGCTTTCTACTATTGACGCTTGAAGCTACCTGGCTCTGGACTGAAGTTTGGAACTTCAGTCAGCTTTCCCTATATATTTATCCACAAAGCAAATGTCTTTTCAACTTTGTTCCCTTTCTGTCATGGTTCACACACTTCACCACAAGTCAACTGAGAAATAGCATCTCCGTTCTCGAATCATGTTAAAGAATAGTGACTCAACTTACAGCCGAGGAACTATTCACTAGTGCAGTTGAAGAACAAAATAGAAACAGGTAAAACCATGTAAAAAGCCGATGTGTAAGCTATACAACATAATTATGTTGTTGGGGGTTCCAAGTGCTTTCCTCAGTAGTGTCTGAAGTTTCTTTCATTTCCAAGAAACTTCTGCACTTAAATTCCAGATTCTAGGAGAACTAAAAAGGATAATTACCATTTGGAAAACCAAGAAATGGAAAGAAAAGGTCAAATCAGTAAGCCGTTGAAGGCTTTTACAGTCTTAGTCTCTTCCATTTAATTCCCATCAGTCAAACATACTACTAATCCAATTCTCTACTTAACTCGAAGAAGGAACAAAGATTTCTTTCTTGGAACTAGCAAAACAAAACTCACATTTGCTTAATATCAGGAAGATCACTTCTTCTACCTCCATCTTCCACCATCAAAACAGACCCACCCAGATCGATCGGCTCCTCCGACCACTCTCTGTAGCCCTCTCCAAATTTTTCTCTCTAAATTATTACGACAATGCCCGAGTACTAGAAGTATATAACGCTCTTAGAAATGTAGGAAAATCATTAGGAAAAAGAAACTGGGAAGTGATAATTAAGAGGTTGGAAAGTGGCTGAAGATAGAAAAAGGGTAATGGTCTACAGAAATTCATTAAGAACCAAGACCACGTTCTGGCGAGTCGTACAGGTTACATGGGGTAGCCTCGATTTGAACAGCATCCTAGGTTCTTCAGTTTGCAAAAGCAAATCAAAATTTGGACATAAAAAGCCTAAACTAACTAAGAAAATGACAACACTAATAATGTCATCAATATCGAAGTATGTACAGTATATCCCACAAAACCCATTTATGGATTCGGACCTATCAAAACTAGAACCCTCATACGGGTTAACTTAAATTTTCCAAGAACTGAAAATATATA
>JANZLC010000002.1:3954234-3970481 GCA_026413385.1 Erythroxylum gracilipes
GTGTCAAGTTTAATGATATTGTCGAGAACATGCACCCCTCATCGTATCAATTTCTCCACCAAAATTAGCTGCCATGATTAATGTGCATGTAATGATGAAAAGCTCGAGGTCAACTTTTTAGCTCTTTTAATCAGTAGTAGTAATCACCTTTATTACCGCTTAATGTTCATGACTCTTATTGGTCGTACGTAACTATACAAAGCTTTTCTCCCGAGTCCTTTATCAAAAGCTATTGCGCAAAGTTCACACACAAAATGGTCTCATACGAACCCACTTAGGCCGTGAATGCGAATAAAGTTTTTAATATAGGCATCTTCTAAATTATGTATTTTTTTAAAATAAGATTTTTATTAAATTTAAAAATAAAAGCAAAGAAATTCTTAATTTTTATAATTTAATAAATTCTTAAAATTTGGCCAATGATACTTATAAAGATTAAAAATAAAAAATCTCTCGCTTTTTGACACTTTAGATATGCATCATAACACAGATTTTAACCGAAAGAAAGCAAATTTTATTTTAATGCCCTTAAACTTAAAGTATTATTTATAAAATGTAATTTCAATGATTAGACTGAACCCTAATAATATCTTATGTGATTAAATTCAACTGTCGTATGTTAGTGCCGAAAAAAGAAAAGGAGTAGTAAATGGGTAAGATTCAGACAACAAGACAATTATTCTTAATCCATTTTCCGTTTCAAAGTTCCATACTTCAGGGTTGTACTATGGTTGACTTATGTTTTAAGTAGAAACTTTTGTTTGAATTATATATTGCCTCGACTGTAGTGGATTATCAGAACGTGAAACATTCTGTAAAGTTGTCAAGCACGAGCTGAAGAAGATGACTTCCATTATAGTTTTCCTTATGTAAAGTTTCCTCATCGACGTTAAAGGGTAGTCAAATAAGATGTTTAATGAATACATAAATATCTATGTCTTACTACATATACAAAACATTAAAAATATAAAACCTAAACTGAAATAGAGTATGCAATTAGTTGAATATTGAATCGACGTCTGGATCCTGTGTAATATCTAATTTAGGAGTTTGGTTGCATGTTAAAGAAAATCACATAATGATCCTTTTTCTTTAATTAATTGCTTTTTTGGTTATCAGCAAGGGTTTAATCTAATAATGCATTAAATTAAATTAATTAGAACTAAATCTCTATTTATTTTGTCTAAAATTTTTAATCATTGCAGTAAAAAAATGAGGGTGAGACATGAAGTAATTGGTAAAGTTGATCTTTTGTGATCGTAAGGTTACAAATTCAAGTCACACAAATAGTCTCTTTGTAAAAATACAGAGAGAAGGTTGCGTATATTACAACCCTCGATAAACTTTCCCATAACAAAGAGGCTTATGCAATGAGTATGTTAAATTTTTGAATTTTTATCAAACCTTTATAGTGGAACTTATTATAATACAACTAAAGATATCTTATAATATTATTGAATAAAGATAACATTACGTAAACCAATTTAACTAATTACCAAAATACAAAAAATTAAGGTTGGTAAAATTTAAGCATAAAAGGTGAAAAATTAAAGCTATTTAAAGGCAAAAAAGATCTCAATATAATTGTTCATAAGAACACTGAAGAGTAAAAAATGCAGAGCTTTACTGTAATTTAATTAACTATAGAAAAATCTCTAAATTTTAAGAAAAATCAATTCTCTTTATCTTTTGTTAAAGAATAATGGTAAAATATACATTAAATAAATAATACGTATGAGTAAATCAAATGTTATTAATAAATTCATACAACTAGATATAATTTTAATTAATTAAAATTGATAAAAAATAATAATTTAAGATAATAATAAAAATAAATTATTACTTGGAATAAGATTTAATTTATTGAAATTAAATTTAAAAATTAAGTTAGATGATTATCTTAATAAAAATTAATTAGTTCATTGATTATATTATATATAATTTTTAATTACTTTTAATAAAATTTAAAAATAAATAAATAATAAATAATTTTAAAACATAATAAAACTTTTAAACGTATGGAGTGTTTGTTTTTGTTTTATTTTTCTGTTTCTTGTTACAGTTTTAATAAAAAAGAAACGAACATATTAAAACATGTTTTGTTGTTTCTGTAACAATATGCTGTTTCTAAAATAACAAAACCACAATATATTCATAAAAATAGAAATTAGATTTTTTTTTAATTTTTCACAACAAGTTTTTGTTTTCTTTTTTACTTCCTTCTCTTATAAGCTTCATTCACTATAGAAAGTGTCATCTTTCTCTCTTACTTCCTATACTCATCTCTCCTCTCTCATTTCTATATTTTTGGTTTTCTAATTTATGTTTATACCTTTCTGACTTTTTGATTTTCTGATTTGAGTTTCTGCATAATTAGTTTTATAGTTTTATAGTTTACGTTTCATCATTTTTGTTTTTTTTTAATGTTTTAGTTTGCGTTTTTATGTTTCAGGTTTTTTGATTTACGTTTTTGCATTTTCAATGTTATTATGTGTTTTTAGTTTATTGTTTTCTATAATAGCCAATAAATCTCATTTAAATACGTAACGAGAAATCCAATCAGTCCACTAATTTTAAATTAATAATGTTTTAAATAAAAATTGAGTTTTTAAATATATTTTTATTTATATATTTTTTATTATAAATCTCAATTAAAATTTTATTTTCAATTTTTATATTACAAATTTTACTTAAATAATTTTTTAATACAAAAACAAAATTTTAAAACTAAAAATGACAACAAAATGCAGAAATAGAACCAAGTTAACCCTCGATCTCGTTTCTTTTAACAATTAATATGTATGTTGTTGATGTAACAATAATGACAAACAACAAACAC
This sequence comes from Erythroxylum gracilipes, assembly GCA_026413385.1. Taxonomy (NCBI): domain Eukaryota; kingdom Viridiplantae; phylum Streptophyta; class Magnoliopsida; order Malpighiales; family Erythroxylaceae; genus Erythroxylum; species Erythroxylum gracilipes. The sequence continues at coordinate 3,957,074 of JANZLC010000002.1, forward strand.
AGAGCAGAAGCATACACAGAGGGAAGGAAGGCTCAAGGCAGTGATGTCACTGATGTGAGTGGGATAAGTGGCGGGTGGTGGAGGAGAAGGTGACGGATGAAGGTGAAAGTGAAGGTGAAGGTGACGCCGAAGAGGAAGGTGGGTCTGTCTGTCTGTTCAGAGGCGCGCGAAAACAGCGCGGGAGCTGTTTCCCGATGCAGTCAGACATCATATTACTCAGTGGTGGCTCCACCGCCCTCACTCCCAGTCCCCACCCCACATTTTGCATTCAACCTTTTTATTATTGGAATCACGAATTATACACTATTAAAATCTTCTTTTATATATAAAAAAATTATCAAGAGGGTCGAAATTATATTAATACATTAATTTTTATGTAAAACAAGTTTAAAAATATTTTGATAATAAGATAGAAATTAAAAATATTTTTAATCAGTTAATTTTCTATTATATACACGTGTCCACATACATCAACATCAACCTAATTTTTTTTGGATTGAAAATGATACATACATACGTGTATAAGTATTGTTGAGCGAATTTATGTTGATGGAGGCCTAACTTGGTAATGTGGATCCCATTGGCTGTACATCCGACGGGAATGGAAGAGAAACAGAGAATGGTTTTACTATGCACCCATGTGGGAATAGGGTCCATGAGGACCTAGTATCCCAGGCAGGGATGGACTGTTTTGGGGTCCTCTCTTCCATCACCAAAGTGATCGAGGGAAGTTTGTTGTTTTTGATTTGGTAAAAATTGGCTGTTGTGGGAGACTGAGTGAGACAGGAGGTGGATGGTGGGAGTCTATCGAATTGATGTGATGGGCCTGATGTAATAATAGTTATTATTTTTAATGTCTATCAAATATAATAACGAATAAAAATGATTACTGTTTTACAATTATGAAATACATGAATTGATGTTTTGGTCCCCTCACCTGAAATCTATACCTAAATGATTAAAGTTATGACATAATTCATTAACAAAAGATAGGTTGGCTCGTGGATTATCCCAAGGAAATGAAAGGCAAAGAGCCTAATGTCACTCATCATCAATAAATCAAATCCTAACGTATAGAAATTTCAAATTTGTCTTAGTTTATTTTTCTTGGTTGATGAGATGGTAGAATCTTAAGTATGACAAGAAAGGGTCCCAGTGTGAAGGATTCAGGAACTTCATCCTTTTTCCCATACGTAACTTCCCTCTTAAGTTGAAGATAACTGGACAGCTGGTTTACTCCCATTTGCTGTTCCTTTTTTGTCTCAACATAAGAGCAGAAACTTTGTTTATACTGTTGAATTGGGCCACTTGGTTTAGCTTTGAATTGGTCTAAGTGCGGGCCAAGTTTAGCTTTTCATGAGGAAGGCTGTATCCCATTGGTTGAACGTATGTAATAACATTGCAAACAAGTGATCTTATTGATACGTCTGAATGTTACAGTGTGGAATCACAAGTATTACATGTGTAGAGATATCTGTGCATGTTGTGCCAAAAGCACCTGTTTTTTTTTTTTTATAATGTTTTTACAAGGAGATATGAACACGAAGGAGACCATGAGTGTCTCTTTATTAGTGAAGGAGCAAATGAGTTTGGGAACTCAGATATCTATGGAGATCACGAGAGGAGAGTCACCCTTTTCAACAACAAATGTTTTTGTAACCTTTTTGGAAGCAGCGAAAATTTCCAGAGTGTAGGTGCCATGAAAACCTCTGAATGTGTATTGTCCTTCGTCATCAAGATGCCCGTGACAACGAGTCAGCCACTCACTTTTAAGATCAAGGTACCTTCTACCAGCTTCATTGAGTTCACCTTCTGCATTGACCAGATGTGAATTTTCTCGACTCATGAATAGCTCCCAAAATCCCCAAAGCATAATTCCATCTACCGCAGGATGAGCGTAAGCTTCTCGTAGCATAACTTCCAAGTCATCTGCTCTAATGTACTCATTGATGGAGGACACATCAAGCTCTGTAAACCAGATTGGAAGACCAAGAATTCCCAGTTTATCCAGGGCAGAAGATACTATTGGGCCAACAGGACTATCTATATGTCCTTGAATTCCAATTCCTCCAACAGGTGCACCTTGCTCTTGCAAACCAAGGATATGATCAATGTACTTTTCTGGAGATGATCTAGGGTCACATCCATCCTCTACGTGATAATCATTCACAAACAGAACGGCAGATGGATCCAATTGATTTGCAGTCTTGAACATATACGGTCTGATATCTTTTCCCAATCGATCAGGATAAAATGATCCATGCATCATCTCATTGTTAACATCATAATGAACGAATTTTCCCTTATAGCGTGTGAGAAGTCCTGTTAGACGATTCTGAACAGCAGTCATCAAGTCATTTTTGTTCAAAGCTTTGATCCATGACTGTACTGTACCATCCACATCCCAAAAGATACAGTGACCTCGGGTCTGTATGTTATTTTTCTTGCACAAATCCAACATATCATCAGCATCTTTGTAGTTTAAATTTCCCTGTTGTGGCTCTGTCCAATACCACTTCAACTCATTTCCAAACACAGCCCAATTGAAATGTTTGACAAAGAAATCAACAAAATCTTCATTGTCTATGTTTGTCCTGTTAATGCATGATCCGAAGGGGAATGTGTTTTGTATTTGTCTTATTCTTACCAAGGTGCCAAGCAAACCACCAGTGTCCACTCCATTGAATTTCAATGTGACATCACGCTTACGGATCTAGAATCGCAGAATACAATAGCAGAACAGACAACAAGAGAATTCATTAAATTAATTTAGTGAAATTAAGGAACATAATAAACAGTTATTGCAAGAAATTCAAATGATACATCTTTAGGGACTAATAGATCAGTTATATTCCAGTAAAGCAATTATAGCAACAGCTCAGATAATGGTAGTGCCAGATTGTCCTGGCGTTCAGTTTTGCAATGCATGAAACTAAGATATCAAAAGACAGAGCAGCAGCCACAGGAGAATAGCAACCAGAGATTTTAAAAAATAATCATGCTCAGGGCCCAGCATGTGCATACAGAAACCATTTCAATAATTTTTGAAACTTGCATGCAGCCTATTGATATGGCAGCAGAACATTTTCCTTCTCATACTTATGCTTGAGTGACCATACACTCTGCAAGCTAAGTTATCTATTAAGCCGAATCAAGTTATAAAAGAATAATTTGTTTTATTATGTATTGTTAGAGTAATCGTAGTTACTAAGTATCTGTCTATTTTATGTTTGGTTTGCACCCATAACAGCAAGTTAAATTAGTTAATTAGGAATCTTAGAAATCACAGCCACACATTACCTTGTCAATCTCCCTCCTCAAATGTCTGAATCTTGCTTCACGGTTAACAGCAAAAATCTGAAGTCCAGCAAGCATAAGGTCAACACCTGTAGCTGGACCTTGGACATAAACCATGACCCTGGATGGTTGTTTCTCAATTCTGAAGGATCCAACAACCTCGTGCCATCTGTCATCATTAATTTCAACCTGTCCTCCATTGACCCACTGACTGTCCACACCAAGTGCAACATTCACATTTTGAGGACCAGTTGATCCAGAACCAATCTTAACCCAAGCTGAAACCTGGTATGTCAAGAAAAGCTTGACTTTGTCCGTGATCAACTGTGCAGGACCCATCCAAGTTTGACTGCGTTTAGTCACAAGGATACAGCTACCACTTAAAGGTTCGTGAGGTCCAAGAGATTCTCTAGCCACTGGAGGAAGTACATGTGGCGAACCAGTTGCAACACTAAGAGTACAATTACCGAGAGGAAACCATCCGTTGGTTCCATCATTGAGATTGCTATTCTGAATTATATTAACCCCATAAGCAGGATCCTGTGAAATAAAAACCGATAATAATGGGCTCTTTAAACCATCACAATTCAGTTAAACAATAGATCAAATTTCTATAGAAGCTAAATAAATCAATCAGAAAGAAACTGAAGGTGAAATGAATTATCAAACCACATAAAAAATTTCTCATTCTGCAAGAATTGGAATTCAAGAATCCATAATCAAAATATCAATGTGAAAACAGAAAAACAAAGATATTTAAGTTTAAATTACTCATCGACTAACCTCAATAACTGGAGGAGGTGAGGGAGAGATCTTCTTTGCATGCTTTATGATTAAACTGTTGAGAAGAATATCTGTGCCAGCAGGTGGGCCTTCCATATAAACGACCACTCTTTTAGGGAAACCATTTAGAAGAAACTTGCCCTGTAACTGTGCCCAGTCCTTATCTGTTGCCTGCACACTGCATATCAGAGCAGATGTAATTATAGATATTAGCTTAATAACCATGACAAAGCTGATTATATCATTTATCACATACGGCACAACTATTGGATAAAATATTCAGATTGAAGAAAAAGACTAGTAGCTCAACATGGAAAGAAACCATGTATGAATTCAGGGTACTAATGGCTCAACATTGAAAGGAACCATGTATGAATTCAGGGTACTAGTGGCTCAACATGGAAAGGAACCATGTATGAATTCAGGGTTAAGTTATTTACTAATTACTTTGTCAAAAATGCACAACCTAACGTACTAAATGACAGCTCCATGGATTTAAAGCAGAGAAAGAAACTAACTTGGCAATGCCTATATAATGGTCTCGGAGATCTGGTGTTTGAACCCATAAGGTGGCTCGCACATCAGCACTTGTGACATTGTTACCGTATATCCTAACTACAGCAGTAACCTCATAAGCAAGCTTTCTCTGCACTTTTGCAGTTATCTCCTGTTGAATACCATTCCAGCTCTGCGTGCGTTCTGTCGCAGCAGCAAAAGCTTTTCCAGACTGGGGAACGATTTTCCCGTCTGCCATAGAATCATGTAACACAATCTTGCAACCTCTACCGGACCAATTATTCAATCCATCATCAAAGTTGGGGTTTAGGATAATGTTCTCATCATCATCTCCAGAACAGTAAAGACTGGTGCTTGTATTCTTTTAAAGCAAAAGGAAAAGAGTTATTCCACCACTTTCATCTATAACTCAAAATCTTTTTGAGAGATAAGTACATATGTATGCACAGATATGTCCAAAATCCTATAAAGAAAATAAGAATGAATTTAAATTTTAGTGAAAACTTGAGATTGTACTATCCATCGAATGGGAATGCATGTAATGAATATAGCCAAAAGTTTCTAACATGCCATTAACAACCCATTATCCCATTCGTCAAAAATCAACAGTTATATTTTATTGCTGGTATGTACCAAAGTCCTATATTTTGAGGTGGAGTAAGCAGAATAGGGTAAGATGAATGTATACATTCAACTCGCTGGGATTCAAACAGGTGATAGCAACTGATTCAATCAGTAGGTCGACTCCAGGCGATGGCCCTTCCAAGTAAAAAACCACTCGGTTCGGCATGGTTGACAACAAGAACGTGCCTTCCAATTTTTCCCACCTCTCCTTTGATGCAGAAGTTCTGCAATGATATTAATCATCAAGGTCACCTGATTTTTCAAATAGGAGATGCAGTGAAATGAAGTAATAGTATCATTACTTTCCAACGAACAAATAGCTGGTAGCTGAATCATGATACTCCAACTTCAAAGTTGCAATAATATCAGCAGATCCCTGAAAAGCCCCTGAGACCCCAACTCGTGCGGAAACTGAATATGAAGACCCTGGGGAAACTCTATCGGTAATATCCTGTTCCAAGCCCTGCCAACATTCCTTTCTATTTGAAACAACGGCATAATAACCACCTGAAGTTGGTAAAAATCCTTGAGGGCGCGAATCTGAAGAAACCACAAAGGCTTCACAGCAATTTGGGTGCCAAGAATGCAACCCTTGAGAGAAATCATGGTTTGCCAAGATATTGGGGGCTGTACAATCACTTGAATCACTTATATTTTGGTTGGCAGCCTGTTAAGAGCAGAATAACTTAGTTACACATTAATAATTAGTCTGCTGATTATCTGGTCCACAAAATTAGTTCAACAGCTTCATACAATTCAAACGAATGCAGTCAATCATATATGGTCTAATTTGAGTTCCATGAATCTAAAATGAGTGCTTAAATATATCCAAAAACCTATAAAGAAAATGAAGAATGAATTTAACTTTTTAGTAAAAACTTGAGACTGCATTATCCATCAATGTGAATGAATGCAATGAATATTGCCAAAACTATGTACCATAACCAACCCATTGTTCCTTATGTCAAAGATCAACAGCTATATTATTGCTTGCATGTAACAAAGTCCTATAAATTGAGGTGAAGTAAGGAGAAGAGGGTAAGATGAATGTTTACATTCGACTCGCTGGGATTCGAAGAGGTGATATAGACTGATCCAATCAGTAGGTCCACTCCAGGAGACGGCCCTTCCAAGTAAAAAACCACCCGATTTGGTATGGTTGTCAACAAGAATGTGCCTTCCAAGTTTTCCCATCTCTCCTTATATGCAGAAGTCCTGCAAAGATATCAATCATCAAAGTGACCTAATGTTTTTGAAAAGGAGATGCAGTTAAATGGGGAAATATTATTATTACTTTCCAATGAACAAATAGCTAGTAGTTGAATCATGCTCCAACTTCAAAGTTGCAATAACATCAGCAGATCCTTGAAGTGCCCCAGAGACCCCAACTTGTGCGGAAACTGAATATGAACGTCCTGTAGAAACTCTGTTTGTAATATCCTGTTCCAATCCCTGCCAGCATTCCTTTCTATTTGAAACAACAACATAATGACCACCTGAAGTAGCTAGAAATCCATGAGGACCTGACTCTGATGAAACCACAAAGGCATCACAGCAATTTGGGTGCCAAGAATGCAACCCTTGAGAGAAATCGTGGTTTGCCAAGATATTGGTGGCGGTAAGATCTCTTGAATCAATTATATCTTGGTTGGCAACCTGTCAAGAGCAGAATAATTGGTTACATATTAACACTCAGTCCAGAGATTTATCTGCTCCACAAAATTAATTCAACAGCTTCATAAAAGTTCAACGAGTATAGTCAATCATATATGTTCTTCGAGTTCCAGGAATCTAAAATGAGTGACTTAGGCAGATGTCTGGACGTTGATTTAAATCTGCAAGCATTTCGTTGCTGGTACTCAACAAGAAAGAGGAAATAGATTGAGGGGCGAATTTTAATGCATTCACTAGCAAACAATTCACAGACAAATAATGCTCGTCATGAAATTCCAAAATGCAGCGTTGTATAAAAGGTTAAATGTCCCTGGAATGACTGCACAATCGACTTCCAGGAAGTTCAAGAAAAGAATAAAGCAACAAAGAAACCCCAGTTAGAATTTACTCAAATATTCTAAAATGCGAAAGCTGGCATCACTAATCAAAGCCATACCTCAGACCTTTCTTTGCCATTATACGGTTGTTGGTTCTCCATGGACGCTTCCGATCTCTGCTCAACACAAACACAAAAGATGAGATGAAAACCAAGAATGGGTTTTAGTTCCAAAATCGAGTCGACGTCGATAGAATGCAGAAAGTGAGTACCTGATCCTGATGTTGTTTTAACTCTCGATTTCTCTTGGAGGCTTGACTGGTGAAGCAGCAAGTGGAGAACTTCCCCATTATATAGGTAAACCGTTTCTGAGATATTCAAGTGAAAGCTACGAAAAGCGCGGGACCGAACACACCAAACAGCCAATCAGATATCTGCTGCAAAACTCCTCTTTTTAGCTTCATGTTCCAGTTATGTTTTGTCGGGGTTTATCCAAACCAAAGAATCACGACAACAAACAACCTTATTCGTCATTCCCCCAAGAAAAATCTCCGTTTTTTAATTCATTTTTGGCATATATATATATATTTTTTCCATCAGTGGAAGTAATTGCTTTGTCTTGCAGATTGGTCTACCCCCTAGCTCCCCTACTGCCGCTTTGTATGCTTGAATTGGAATAGAAGGTTTAGGGGGTTGGATATGCTTGTATGATTAAACTTTGAACACAATTTGAAGTTAGGTAAAGGGTTAGCATTCTACTTCAAATTAACAATGGTGGAATATGACGTTATATCCATTTCTCAGCTAAATTCATTTAAAACACTGATCACAATTTCTGTGCTAAGCGGGTTTGACTCGCTCGGTCTTGATTGCAAGGGACAAGCAGACGTTAAAATTACGGACACGATTCTGGACCTGAAACCATAACAAAGCTGCCCAATCTTAAACATGGTGTGGACTCGAAAAGCGAAAAAACCAGTGTTTGTATTAAGGTTAACTGTTGTTCAAAGCCCACTCTCTATCATCGTTCTTGCTTTATGTAAAAACTTTTAATTATATATCCAACTTAAGTTCTATTGATCATGATTCTTTCTCCAGCAAAGCGATGAAATGGATGGACAATTTCAGTTAAGTAATCATTTCACTGTGGTTTTAATTCAAAGAATGTTCTCTAGAAGGCTTGAAAAATTTCAAGGATCTAGCCTGGAACCATCTCTTTGTTTTCTATATTCCGGTGAACGGAAGTCAGCTAATACATTATCATAAAGAGTCAGACAATCAGGAAAAGGACAAAGGACAAGGACTTTAACCTAGACTTGGAAGTTACGGTTCCTGTCAACTACGTGCATGTGTTCCATAAACCTTACACCCATCCTTGTCCAGGATTTACTTTTACATTTGGTTTTTTTAAAGAGGTTTTAGTGTTGCCTAATTAGTTTGGAAATAAAACAAACAAGAAATTAGGAAAGGATTTTTGTATTTTATCACCCCTAAAATTCAAGATAGTAGTAAAGACGATAACTTGAGTTTGAAAAAAAGATCTTGAAAATGTCAAGGTGGATGTGATTTGATAAGAAGATCAACAATTTATGGTTGAAATGAGATTGAGATAAGTTGTATAATGCCTTGAAGCACATGATAATGCACAAGATGATAATCGATCTCAATTTGTTTAGGTCGCTCATGAAAGACATCATTATCTATATGGCACTATGATTATCACAAAAGAGAGGAACTGTTGAATAAAAGGAGACACTTATATCTTAAAGTAACCATAAAAGTTCAGAGGAAGTATCAACTAAGGCTCAGTATAATGCTTCAGTGCTTAAATGAGAGACAATCGTTTTCTTCTTGCTGCACCAAAAAATAAAAGACGTGTCAAGAAAGAAATAGTAGCCAATAGTAGATTTGTGATAAGTTGGATCTTTAGCCCAATCGACATAAGAGTATGCACGTAAGTCTAATAAAGATGAATTATTGAAGTAAAACCCATGAAACAAGATGTCTTGAATGTACTGAAGTGTACAAAAATAGCATAAAAGTGAGTAGTACAAGGTGCAGACATGAATTGACTGATATATGAACAATATGAGCAATATATGGATGAGTAATAGTAAGATATGTAAGACTACCAACTAGATATCATTAAAGTCTATCATCATTAAGAGGAGTTCTATAAGTGGCGGACATGTGATCAATAAAATCAAGTGGAGTGCTAGCAATCTTAGTGTCAAGAAGGCCAGCACGAGAGATAAGATCAGTAACATACTTGGCTTGAGATAAGCAGTAACCTGAATCATCAGAAGATCCTTTAAGATCTAAAAATAGTTTAGGGGATATAAGTCTCTCATTTCAAATTGTTAATGAAGACAATATTTGAGAGTAGCGATCCCTTGAGTGCCATCTCTTGTTATTATCATGTAATTGACATATAGTAGGAGAAGAGTTCACCATTGATTTGTTTTTTGGACAAACAAAGCATGACTATAAGAGCTGGATATAAAGCCAAGACGGCTTATGGTGGAGTTGAATTTAGCAAACCATGCTTGAGGAGCTTGCTTAAGACCATACAAGGCTTTGTGAAGATGAAACTTTATTAGGTTGATGAGCATAACCAGGTGGAGGTTGCATGTTGCATGTATACTTCTTCATAAAGATCACCATTGAGAAAGACATTCTTGACTTTCATTTGATACAATTTCCAATGCTTACTGGATACTATTACAATAAGACTGCAGACTGAAGTCAGGCGAGCGACTGTAACAAACGTCTCATCATAGTTAATTTCATATTCTTTAGTAAATCCCTTTACAACCAACCATCCTTTGTATCTTTCAACTGATCAATCAACTCAAGTTTTAATCTTGTAGACCTATTTACAGCCAATAGCAGACTTATCTACAGGTAGGTCAACTAAGTTGTAATTCTTCCGCCAGTACTTGCTGCCATAAAGTTTTAGAAATGCCTTGCGATAAGTGTGAGGTTCAATAAAGAGACAATGGTGAAATAAATATGGAAGTCTTTAAGATGAATAGATGATTGACTTACTCAAGAGGATCGATAAGGGCGTTGTTGAGACTTAGTAAATTCTAGTGAATGAATAGAAAAGGAAGACTCGTTTGGTGAAAGTGGAGGATCTGCAGCTGGAGATGATACAATAGAATCAAATGTCGATTGTGATAAATTGTTAGAGCGGTAAGACGAACCTACAGAAAAAAAATATCAGGAAACAAAGTTATAGTAGGGTTAGAAAAAAATTTATGCGATGGTTTGCTGACTCAAAATTTTGATATTGTGGAAAACATTTTATATTCCCAAAAATTGACATGTCGATAGATTTGAAGTCTTTGAGATAGTGGATCCCAACAACTATATCCTTTGTGCTCTATGTCATACCCTAAAAAACAATATAAGCTTGCTCTTAGTTCTAGTTTGGTGTGCTCATGAGGTTGTAATAGAATAAAACATGCACATAAAGAAACTTTAAAAGACTAATAGGCAGGATAACAATTGAATAAGCACTCACAGAGAGAGATATTACCTATGATAGGAGAAGGAATACGATTGACAGTATAAACAGTAATAAAGGCAGCTTCTTCCTAAAGGGTTTCAGGACAAGAAAATGATATACGAAAGACTCGAACATTGTCAAGAATATGTCTATATTTGGGTTCAGTCTGACCATTTTGTTAAGATTAAGAAAGTTAATGAATTTTGTATCTTTATATTCTATAACATTATTAGTTTGAAATAATTTAATCTTATAAGAGAATTAAGTTTGAATCATATTAGTAAAATGATAGTAAATGGAGAATAGTTAAGATCTATGTCGTATTAGATAAATCCATATATAACGAGAAACATGATCAAAAAAGTTCACAAAATATCTCATGTCATCCATAGTTTCATAAAGTGCAAGACCACAAATATTATAATGAATTAGATCAAAAGGTGCTAAAGCGATTGGATCGTTAAAAGAAAAAGGTAAAGCATGACTTTTGATAGCTGATAAGGGACATAATCAAAATGTTCAGTCTTAGTATTGCTAGAGTTTAAATATCTTAATATATAGGTAGAAAGATTAGCCAAGCAAGAGCGCTATGTATGAGAAGTGACAACGATAATATCAAGCTTTGAAGGAAGATTTAGAAAAGTAAGCTCAAATAGTCATCTAACTTTAGGACCTCTCTTAAAGGTCTCGCTTGTCTGTAGATCCTGCGTAATGCAACCACAACTCAAAAAGGATAAGTTAATACCAAAATTCATATAATTGTCCAAGATAAATAAGATTTAATGAGAGTTTGGAAACAAGAAAGATTTAAGGTAAATATAATTTGGATGTGTGAACAGTACCTATATGTTATAAATCTATGGTAGAATTATAGGCAATGTGAATAATGGGTGTAATAGATGGTATTGTTAAAGATTCAAAAATGAAAGAGTTAGAGGTTATATGATTGCAACAAGCAGAATTGAGATACCAAGAACTTGAGGTACTTGAAGTGACATATAGGGTAAAGGAGGAGGCTGTGCTATAATCTGGTTGAAGTAGTTAGGGATGGCATTGGGCCAGGCCTGATCTGACCCATGAGATGTCAAGCTTAGAATTTAAAAAATGATGTAGTTTTATTACTTTCAGTATGGCCACAGGTCAGGCTAGGCCTCGACAACCCTGGCCCTTGACCGGCCTGTGGTCCGATTTAGCCAAGAAATCCCGACCCGTGGCCTGGTCAACCCCAGATTGGCTTGTTGTCTTGGACCGAATCAGGCCGATTGTCATGTTTAAAAGTAGTTGAAGAAGGGCGTGAAGTTCCTTTAAAGAGAAATTGGGAGAGATGCTTTTTGTTGGCCCCTCAATAGCAACAGTAATAGCAGTAAAATCAAGCTAAAGAGACTTGGAAGAATTACGTTGTCTAAAGTTTTGTTTTAGTCTTTTTTCTATATTCAAAGATATGATGTCCAAGTTTTTTACGGTAGCTACAAGATCCTTTATACAACTTCTTACTTGAGTTATGAGAAGTTTGAAGAGGTATGTGTTGCAAGAATACCATCATATGGATTTTTTCATGCGGATCATATTAAGGCGACTTTTCTTTAAGATAAACTCCTTAATCATAATGTTGAAATTGAGTTGAGTTCTTTTATGAAGAAGTGAGCTATAAATGAGAACAAATTCATCATTGAGAGTCATAAGCAAATGCCATATTCTCACAGATTTATGTAGATTGCAGCAACATTAGTACTAGGCCAAGTAGGATTGCCAAATGCCAGTTGATTCTAAAGTTCTTGTAATTTAGGCATATAACTATCTATTGTTTGTCTATGTTTTTGTTCCATGTGATGAAATCTCCTATATAATTGAAATCGGTGGACGTGATCAAATACAGAATAACAATATTTCAGAAAATTTCATTACCTCCTGGGTTGTGTCAAAAAGTCAAAAGTCAAGTTTGATAGCTTTGACATATATATTTCGAAACCATGTTAAGATTTGATATTTCATTTCATCCCATGCCACCAATCGTTCGGTGAATACATAAATGTCTTCTTCTTTTTAAGTGAGTCTAGGTATTTCTCCAATAACAATACAACAAATAAGTCTTCCCTTAAAAAAGCTATACATTTTCTCAGCCCAAAGATCATAGTTGGAATCATCAAAGATGATATGAATACAAATGAGAACATATTAGGAAAGTTTATAGGCATCCATAGTGAATGAAGACACTAAAATAAGAGAAAACTTGATTATAGTGATAGGATTTAATTATTTTGACCTCAGAATTGGATTCATAACGTTAAAAAACTTTAGGAATTGGTCTAATTTGTAAAGAAATCGAATACAAATATGTTAAATCGGGCGGTCAAAATATCGGTCAACTCTTTTTAAACAAAATCAAACCAAACCGATTGGTTTTGAAATAATTAAATCATCAATAAATTCGCAGGCTATCCAAAATTAATTTTTCCGCACAAGTAAATCAACAATCATAAAAGCAAAATACCAAAGACGACAACGTTTGGTAACGCAGTTCGGGCACACCTTGCCTACGTCTGCGGGGCCCTCATCCAGATTAAAATTTTTCACTGTAGTTCACATAAATTACACAAGATTGATCTACCTCGAAAGATCCAATCTATGTAACCGACCCACAGCCTAACTACCCGTGAAAGAATTCACACCCAATAGTACGACCGCCT
>JANZLC010000002.1:3993974-4007118 GCA_026413385.1 Erythroxylum gracilipes
TAAAATAAATATTGCAACAATTATCAAATAATTAATGAATTACATCTACTATTTTTATTATACTATAGGGGCATTTCTGTCATTAACACTATTTTATGTTCTGTCATAGGCAACCAAACATATTTTTATACTCAAGATGAAGACAATTATCTCTGTTCTGTCCATCGCAACCAAACATCTTACTGTCTTCAATTCTTGTTTTGTTCCGTCTTGTCCTGCCCAATCACGTCCCGTCCCTGTCTGCTGAAGGCGCTAACCACGCTGCTTAAGTGACAGATTCAATTCTTGTTTTGTTCCGTCTTATCCTGCCCAATTACGTCCCGTCCCTGTCTGCTGAAGGCGCTAACCACGCTGCTTAAGTGACAGATTGAAATGCCGACATTTCCGTGTCTTGGTTTCTGAGCACTCACACACACGTATGACTCGAACACGCACCCTCTCTCTTGCAGACTCTGTGATTAGCTCCAAAACAAGACACTGGTGACAGATAAACAGCCTTCATAGCTCTTAACTGCTCACTCTTCTCTCCGCTTCCCATATTTAGCCAAGTGGTTGCGTATCTGCGCTCTCCCGCTAACCATTTCTTTGGAGCACAAGTGAACAAAGTTGTTACTGGTTTGCCCACTTCCCAAAAAACATTGTTACACACGTATGCTGTGTCTGTTAAATGGCAAGATCCTTACTTTTTTTTATGTCTTTGATTGTTCATTCGATGTTTCAGGATCTGCTGCTAGTTTTCTCCAAGTTACTGCCACACTCTTTTCTTTTCTCTTCGCTTTTATCCACCCGATTTGTATGAGTTCTTCTTTGTTTGTACTGGCTCTGTTGTTGTTCAGTGATCTATTTGGTGCGTCTTTCTGTTGTTCCTTTTATGGTTTCATTTTGGTGTTGCTACTCGATAAGTTGATTTCTTGGTCAAATAATGCGAATTTTTTTACTTTTTAGTGAGTTCTTGTTGGGAAAAAAAAAACCTGTCCGTACTGGCTTTTGTGTATTCCCTTCAGATTTTTCACAAGTTTACTGGGACTAGCTTGGTTCCTCTGATTAGAAAGGTATCAGCTTTGTCCTTTTCAATTGCTACAAGTTGAGATTTCGTCTTTCTTACTTGTAGTTAATCCAGTCCCTAGATATTTCTTGCTGTGAGTATATGTCCTTCAACAGTATCGTAATAGATGGATTCCTTCCTTCTATTATTCGAACCATAACCTATATGCATTGACATTATGTCTGGTAGAGGACGCTTTTGTAGGTTGAAAATGCTTCACTGATAGGTGTGGCAAAATTTCATTTCTTGACGAATGTGTTTAACCCAATTTAGTTATAACTCCCTTATTGACATACTCTTCTTGTAGTTTTCTTCTCTGGAATAGCACTGTTTCCAGCAGAGTAGAAAAATAATGAATATTGACGATCCATCCGTAGCATCTTAGTAGATGCTAGAGGGCTAGACCTGTTGTCTGAATGCTAGGTTTATACCTATGGCTGTGTTATCGTGTCCAGAGAGTCCATTATTTCTGCATGAACTGATGATTGATGATTGTATTTGAGGTGGTAACTTCTGCCTGCCTGAACTGATGATTGTATTTGTAAGTCAATACCTATGATTGCGTTATAGTGGTAACTTTCATTTCTAATGATCTGGTTCTGGTCGTCTTTTTTCACCTTCAGATCGGACCTAACTGATTGCTACTGATGCTTGAAGCGGAGTCACTCTTCTAAGTTGTGTACTATGTTGAAGCCATCACCTAGTAGAAATCAGAGGTCAAAAGGATTTAAGGTGAAGCATGTCCTTCAGATATTTCTATTGCTTGCAATCGCTGTCTGGCTACTGAATCAATGTAAGCACTCTTATGACGAGAAGGAGGGATCTAAAGACAGCTCTGAAAATATATCAGAGGAAGTGCAAGGAGAGAATGATAACTTAAAACTTGGAAGGAAAGGCCTCCGTCCTCGAGAAGAAAGAGCCTTGAATTTTGAAAGTGAAAGTGAAAAAGAAGAATTGGAAGAAGAAACTGAAGATATTAAATCTGAAGAAATTGAAGAAGAGGGAAGAGGCGGTGGAGATGATGAAATTGATGGGCATGACCAGGAGAGAGCAGAGGAAGAAGGACCCGAGGAAATTGAGGATCTCATTGATGTTGATGACGGAGAAAAAGATGGGAGTTTGGAGCAAGGAAATGAATCAC
This sequence comes from Erythroxylum gracilipes, assembly GCA_026413385.1. Taxonomy (NCBI): domain Eukaryota; kingdom Viridiplantae; phylum Streptophyta; class Magnoliopsida; order Malpighiales; family Erythroxylaceae; genus Erythroxylum; species Erythroxylum gracilipes. The sequence goes on from JANZLC010000002.1 coordinate 3,996,161, forward strand.
TAGTTGATCGAGCACACTTTGCAGGTGAAAGGAGCTTTCAAGAGTTAAGAGACGATCGGTTAAAAAGTTATGATATATATAGTGATGTAAACGAGGAAACAGAAATATCAAGTAACAAATCTGAAAGTGGAACTATAAGAAACGTGAAGGTAAATGAAATGGAGGATGATCATAATATCAATAAAGAGCAAGGGAATAAAAGCCGCAGCAGGTGGGAGTCGAGTGTTGAAGTGATTGATTTCGGTCTGAAGATAAGAAACAAAGTGAATGAAAATGGTGATCGTGGAATCAATGCGAGTGGGAAAGAAGCACATGACGAATCTAGTTCTTCCATCCCAGATTCCTTCAGAAATAAAGAACTAAAAACTAACACTCAAGCAATTCCTGAAGAAAGTCTTCAGGATGGAAATGGCATAGGAGTATCGTCAATTCACCGCGATGAGATTGCTGAAGAAAAGCAAATTGATATGCAGGCTGTTCCAGGAGTGCAAAATGGAAGCTCTGATGGGACCCTAGAGAATGCGCAAACATATCGTAGATCAACCCTTCTGGGAAAGAATGAGAGTTTAGACGCAATTGGCATAGGTTCTGTTGTATCTACTGCTGCAAAGCTTGATGCCACTTCTGCATCAGGTGGTAGCTCTAAGTTTACAACTATCAGCAAGAATGTTGATGCACTTCATAGTGGTGATTCGGTATCTTTCCAAACTGAAACCACAGACAATTCAAAGGCAGCTTCACATTAGTGACAAGTAGCCATGACTCAGAATAAGGACTTGCATCTTCCAGTTCATCTAGGCATAAGGTATGCAGGATTAGGTTCTCTGCGGATCCTGGTTTGGAGCCATAAGTGATGATGTATCAACTCTTGGTGTCAAACCTGCTAATAGGCCAAAACTTTGGTGATGGAGAACGTAGAACTTGGAAGTGCTGTAGACTATTCACGCAAATGTAAATATACGTGCTTTGTTTTGCTTATGTATTTTATGTAATGGTACTTCCAATGCCGCAAGACTTGGAAAAACAAATAACTAGTATCATAATTTCAGCTAAAAATAACCGGCAGTGCTTTCCAATTTAAGGTTATGAAAGCTCGTTCTCAGTTCTCACTGTGTTACTCTCAGTTTTCAATCAATCTGATTAATATGGCGCTCTTAAAATTTAATATTATGCACTTCTGTCTATTAACAATGTCAAATTGTTTTAAGTTGCGTATGAAGTTAAGAAGACGTATTGAACATAAAGATTAAAGAGGTGCATTATATTTAAACCTTCAGGGTTTCTTTTACTTTTCACTAAAAGAAAACCTGAGAGCTTATTTTATTTTTTCCCTTGTTACCAGTAAGTAATATCAGGAATAAGATTTCATAAGTACAAATATTTCTCTTTCAGCTTCCTTTAGCAGGAATCCGAAAATAAATGTTGCGAATAACCAAATCCTACATCATTAGTCCCATGAGAAAACCATTGCTTCATGAAAAATCCAGAGTACATGCATTGCACTAAGACCTCAGTTAGAAGCTAAATTCCTAGAGAAGGATCAAATTCTTATCTTCTCAGGAACTCTTGGGACGAGTCTTTTCATGAGCATTCCATTGCAGAAGCATCCATACAATTGACGTGCCTGATTCAATTCCAACAGTAAGTTATTTCAAAGATTATTCGTTTGACATAAGCCTTCAAAAGATTAGTACACTAAATAAACCAGAAACGTAAAATGAATCTACAATGGAAGCAACAAACTGGTATCCAAGAGCACAAAAACATTTTCATTGGAGATTTTTATATACTAAATTTTACCCAGGACAGAAGCAATGATCCTGTCAAAACTCGAATTACTGAGGGATAATGACTTGTCTGAGACCGTCAAGCTAGTATACATAGAAGTGAAAAGATCAGTTTTGATCTGATCTGCACACTTGGAAAACCATACTTGAAGATTAAGGCTGTTTTGGTTTCCATGTTAAAATAAAAGAATGATGCAAGGTTCAGCGTTAAGCAGTCTACCTGCAAAGATGGTGACAGTTGTCAGGTTTCCAAGAGTCATTGTCTGGTATATCAGACATTCAGACAAGAAATGGCCCAAGGCATAGATGAACGACAAGAAGGTAGCTGTATAAAGTGGCTTGCTATCGAGGTTCAATGCGCAGAGAAAGCAAAGTGTGCAAGTTAAAAGTGTCCAGACTCCAAATGTTCTCCCATGCACTTCAGTCACTACATAAGAGTTATCAAAGGAAGGAAATTAGTACGTGGATAGAACTGTCATAAATGGAAAGTACCATACTTCATCACAGGTGAAAACAGATGTAAAGAAAATGTTGACATTAAAAGCATCACTGATTTATTCAAATAGCTGAATCTAGTTTTTATCTTTCCTTGTTCCACTGGGATATTATTACCTGAGCTAAAAGTCCATGAAAGTTGCAATCTATTGAAAAGAGAAAATTTGATTAGTTTTAGAACACGGGATTGCTATGCCAGATTCTTTTTGGCAATTTATAGTTACCTTATTAAGAAAGCTTGGTCATTAGAAAGTATTTTTCCGTAAAATGGAACTAATTCATTTTCCCCTTACTTTCATTGCAAACAATTGTATTTAAGTATTACTGTATTAATCAGAAAATTACGGAAATCCAGCTGACTGGATGTTAGAATACCAATCAGCACCCCCTTTCAATCTGAAAATTCATTTCTTAACATTACTATCACCAGAGGATAAATTTAAAGTAAGAAGTATTTAGGCAACTATCGTAGTATTAAACATCAGACGTCACAATAACCACATTAATTCTAAAAGCAAACTTCACTTCAAACACAATTTCTAGAGCATGTACCTAAAATGGAATATGTTGCAGATTCTGCAAAGGGCAAAGCAAACTTTTATCAGTGGTATTCACTGTACATCACAAAGAAATGAACTGTCTTCTTAACTAATCTAATTCCTCCCTGAATCTCTACTCAAAATCCAGTATTCTTTCTAGAGAAAAGAGGTGCACCCTCTACTCCCAAGAAGATCTAACATCTAAAAGCACACAATGGCTCGTGCATGAATCCAGGCCTTTCATGTTGCGAGGATCTGAATACAAATCCTCATTGTGCTTGCCAAACTCATCTTTTTCCATTATACTCAAAAATCGAGTATCTTATATCTTTTTTTGGCATTAGAGTCAAACTCAATTTTGACGCGATACAGGCCCCCTCAGTTTTTTCTTCTAATAACTATCTTTTAATAAATTTACTTGGGTAATCATGATTCACATGCTCCTTACAATTGTTTGAGTGAATAAGGTTTGAATTTCCAAACGGTGAATCTCTTGGTTTTGCAAATTGAACCACAATTCTCAGATCCTCCTCAAATCATTAACTAAGATTCACTTAAAATGCAAATCATAGAACTTATATTTCAAGAAAAGCAGGGTTGTCGAGACCAACACTATAACACAATGCATCATCTCCCTTATCATACATGATTAGCACTTGATATTTTTAATAGAACAAAGCATCTTCTTTACAAGAATTACAAGTCATGATTGTAAAATGTCACGATAATTAGATTACTTGCCAAAGAATTTTGGGAATTAAAATGAGTTCCATCACAAAAGCAACACATACAGTTCTCAAATCTCAGATCTCTGCCAAAACTTTCCTTTTTCTCTTTTTTCTTTTCCAAAGAATTCCTTTTAACATGCATTGGAGACAGGTGCAGGCAACATTGAGATCTACAATTTTGACCCAGAAACAGTTACTCCCAACTTGAGACACGCAGTTCTCACATGCACTAACATTATCAGTAACTTCTCTACGGATCCCGCCGAGTCAGAATCCTCTTCAACAAAAAGACGCCAACTTGTTGGCTTTCCTATACGAAACAAAATCACCCTTCTCCAACCAAGAAACAAGGAACTCAAAGTAGCAACACAACCTTAGTATTGTATGTGAATTAAGGTAGAGAAGTAGACAGAAATAGGAACGAGTAACAATTTGGAGTGGTAAAGAGAAAGGCAAAGAGAAGAAGAGAAACTTACTAGTGGATTTGGAGTAGACGGCAACTTGAAGAGCCCAAATGTCGAAGAAACCGAACCAAACTGACGCTAATCGAAGTGAACCCACCAGCATCAGCCACCATCCTAGTGCCTTCATCTTCCTCGATTTTCACTGTCTGTCTGTCTCTGTTCTTTGGCTTCGGCTGCAAACCAAAAAAAGGAACCACCTTTGACTTTGTTTTTTCAGCCTATTAGGAATAGGAGTTAGTGGCTTTGTCGTGCATCAATTTAGAAAAATTTAGAACAATTTCAATATCTGTTATATGCAAAATATTAAAAAGGTCAAATTAAGATTTAAAGTGTTCTTTATTTTTCTAAACAAAAAAGTTAAAAAAAATTAGTAATTATTAATGGTTTAAAAATTAAGTTAAACTAATAAAATAAGATATTTAAGATTTAAGATTTAAAATTTAAAATTTAATTATTATAAAATTGACTAAAAATTAAATAATTTAAAATATTATTGAAAGTGATTATTTTCACAACACAAAATTTAACATTTAATTAAAAAAGATTGATAAATAAAAATTAATTAATTAATTATAGTTTATAAAAATTTATTACTTTACTAAAATTGATAGATTTTAACAATAATAATTATTAAAATAGATTGATCAAAAAAATTAAAAATCAAATCAAAAAATTAGACAGTTCAAGATGTATGCTGCTGAATCGACCGAACTGGTTGAGTTAGTTTTTTAACCACTTATACCCATCACTTCAACAAATTTTGATTAATTTTCAAAATAATTTATTTGAGTTACAAAATGTATATATTAACTTACATTTACAAATTAAATCAGAAAAAGTATATTACAAATTGTATAAATTAATATTTTACAAATTCATAATCTCTATTATAAAATAATTTTTTAATTATGGATAAATTAAATTATTTTATTTTATTTTATTTCAAATATTGTTTCTTATAAAAACTTTCAGGGTCTTAATATGTATATAACCTAATTCCTTGGTTGGGTTAAATTTGGCCATTTCATTGTAATTCTCATGTTTAAAACAATCATTACTTACTTTTTATAATATTATTTATACATTGTTTATTATATTTTATTAGTTATTTATTTATAAATATAATATTGAACGTTTTAAATTATAATACAATAATAAATAATAAAATATAGTTGAAATTTGCATAATAATTAAATAATATTATAAATAGATAAATAATAATAAATTATGTTAATGAAAACTAATACGTAACTAATTACTGTTTAAGTGATCGATTTTATATCATTGTTTTAAATTTTAAATTGATATTAATAATTGATTCAATGGAGCTAATAAAATGTATAATACTGTAAATTTAAAAAGGGACTTTATCTCTTATCCTTCAAAGATTTAAACATTTATCATCCAAGAAGATGAGCACATATTTCAATTCAACCGCAACGCCGGTTCTCTAGTCCGACCCGGAGTTAAATAATAATAATAAAAGGTGTGGATTTCGTCCAAACCCATACCTGCAAAGTTCCAACTTTATTCAATAAATATGTTGTATTCAATAAATATCCAAACCCTAAAATCAAAAAATAAATATCCAAACCCATACCTGCAAAGTTCCAACTTTATTGAATACAACATATTCCAAATAACTCATATAAAAATAAAATAAAACAATAATAATAATACTTAATAAATAAAATATAAACTAAATAATAAACTAAATAATACGGTAAAGATAACAATGAAATGAAATAAGTTATTATAATAAAAAAATAAATGAATCAAATAAGTCATTATAATAATAATAATAATAACGCTAACTAAAGAAATATTTAGGCTAAATCACTAAGAAATAAATACAACATATTTAAATGTTTAAGTTAAATATAAGAGGAAAATGTTTAAAGACTTATGAGAACGATAAGAATTTTTTTATGTAAGATCCTTTATCTGTTTGCTAATGCGCGAAAGTTTTTTGTAATAGGTCATCTATTCGGTAAATTTCAGTAGAGTTATATCATATTTGATCACCTCGTCACAATTCTTCTTAAACTTCTTTTTTTCCCCTTACAATCTCTCATTGCATCACTCACTAAAACATTTGACTGGCTTTTCTTAATATGTTAAAATTACCTAAACTTTCTCTCTTAATTTTCTAATAATATTAATTATATTTAATTTATTTCTTAGCATTACATTCATGATCTTGTCTCTTTTAGTAAAATTTCAGGCCCAAGTGCCCAACAAAACTTCCACATCTCCTTTATTATTCACCTATTTCATAAGTCAACACTCCTTATAAAGTTCGTCAAATGATAAAATTTACCATTAATCTCTAATGATATCTTAGTTTAAAATAATATCAATTTAACCAAGTTTTTAAAAACAACTTTTGAATCATTTAATGCCGCTTAATTTTCATATCTAAAGGGTGTTTAGTTGATGGATTTAGAAAAAGGTTAATGACTAAAAAATGAAAGCGAGTGGTTGGTTGTTGATTATTATTATAGGGGTAATAGTTTGATATCTCACTTTTAAGAAATCCTCCGTACCCTCCATTTAATAGAAGAATGAAACTCATTATTTAACAGTGACTCATTTTTTTAAAATATTTTTAATACTAATTAATTAAATACAATTAATTAATTAAAATATAATTAATCAAATAGTTAAAATAGATTTATTCATTAATTAAAATATATTTAATTAATTATTATCATTCTCCCGTATTAACAACCACCTCTTAAATGTAACAATCCGAACTCATGACCCACGTGCATCTCACGAGTCACGGCACCCCGTCCATCTGACCTTATTGTCCAGCTATAAAGCCCGACAATTTCTGCGACGATCACACCCCCAACCCCCGACCACCACAGTCGCAGTGTGTGACTGTTTGTGTGCGTGTCTTTTTGCTGTGACTCAATCAAGATTCCCAAGCCTTCATCTCTCCGCAAACTTTCTCGCCTATTGGACCAGCTCAAGTGCGTGCCAAATGCCAATACGGTCCAAATTTTATAATTAAAACCACCCCATCTTTGATTTAGCCTTGAAAGTCTTACCAAATACTAATCGTTTACCTTGCTTTTCCATCTGTAAAAGTCAGTTAGGGTTGTTGATATCCTAGCTCAACCCAACCTAACCTAAATAAAAAAGATGCAACCAATATTTATATTTAATCATTATTATAGACAACAATAAGTGTTAAAAGGCCTAACTTACCCCTAAAAACTAACTCAAGAGGGGAAGGTTTACACACTATTATAAATTGTTAAATGTTCTCATAGTTGTCTGATGTGGGATTCCAGACACATCCCTTCAATCCAGAACAGAACTGGACATCTGATGGACTTATTGAACAAAGGGATATAATCGGACCCCGCTCTAAACTATCGAGACAAACTGACTTTGATATCATGTTAAAAGGCCTAAAGCTAGCTCAAGAGGGAGAGGTTTGTACACTATTATAAATTGTTGAATGTTCTCATAGTTATCCGATATAAGATTCGTGACAATAAGCTCCCTAGAGGTGGTCAACTTAGCGGAGTAAGAGGCATAGGGTCAAAAGATCCTGTGTTCGAATCTCCCTACTTACGCTATCTTAATCGAGTTTATCGTATAAGACTTGCCTAGTACGGAATATTCGGTTGGGATAATTTGCAGACTATTGCGTCGATCTGAAAGTTTACCCATTACTCAGATTCTTTCGTTAAAAAAAATGACAATAACACTAATAAGATTTTTATATTAAAAAATCTAATGATATACAATCTTATTCCTTTACTAGGTTGGGTTCTTTCCAAATGACTGATTAATATATTATTATATATTTTAATAATTTATCAAATATTCAAAAAAATAACAATTACAAGAAATTTCCATTTCTAACACAAAGTATGTTAATGATACCAAACTTGCTACTTTCAAAGTAATGAAAACAAGAGAATTAACACAAGCCACACAAACTAAAAACATCGCGTGCCTGTCTAATCTAATATAATACTTAGTCCTAATCCTCTCTAATCACTGTACAGAAGACTGTAAGCAGTTAGGATTAAGAGAAATTAAAAACTCTGAAGGTCCATCAACCCCCGAAACAAACAATTAACCAATCAAATCAGGGTCTTGAGAGAGCTCCTTCCTGAGCCGTTGAGAGAAGAGCCTGCAAGCATCCATACTCAAATCAACGGCAGCCGCGAGCGCCACGTACGCCGCCGCATCCTCGGTGCAGTTCACGTGCTGCACGCTCACCTCAACCCCGGGCTTACTGCACTTCCCTTCTCCTTCCACGCTCGCACACATCACAAACCCTCTGTACGGCCACAACCCATACCCAAAGTCGCCACTGCCCCTCGGACTACCCGCCGGCGACGCTGCACCGCCGCCGAGGTCAATCACGAATTTTCCTCCTTTACTCGAACTAAGCATGGATTCGGAGACTACGATGCCTCCTCCGGTAGTGTCAGGTATTAGCTCGAAGCGGTAGCCGAGTCCGTCAGAGGAGCCGCGCTCGCGCCACGCTTCCAGGCGGCCCCATGGCTTCCATATGCCGTCCCCCGGGCGGAGAATGAGCCACGAGCCGGGATTCGATCGGCTCACCCGGTCCGAGCCGGGCGAGGCTACGAATGGTGTTACCATTGAAGCTGCGGCCACTGGTGAGCCGGAGAGGTCGTGGACCGTCACCGACCATCCCTTTCGCTCTTTGCCTGGTCTCTCTCTGTCGCTCCCAAATGAACTTAGCCATCTTCTAGAGCTACTCGATTCTGAATGCAGTGACCTGAAACAACCCACATATTTACTTACGGAGTTCCATTGACACGACTTAGACGTTACAACACGTCTTTTTCAACTAACTAATTAACTAACTGACTAACTCACCTGGTTCTTTGATTCCGATCACAGGTCGTCCTAAAACTGAACTTGCAGGTAAACACCGGTTGTCGAATTTTTCCTTGGATTTGAAACACTTGCGGGCTACATTCCGGTTCGCCGTCGAACTGAAACACGAATCTAGGATCAGGCTCAGCTTTAACATTCAAGTGAAACTGGGCTAAAGACCCTTTACTGGTCGCTTTACCAACAGTAATCCAGCCATTGTGGAACACGCAAGTTCGAGACTCCGTTCCCCCGAGATCCAGCGGCACCGTCACTTTGCCCAGGAGCCTGTCGGAATTAACCCCGCAGGTCGTGCCACGACGGCCGGTGTAGATGGAGATCTTGAGATGGGGTTTCCCGGAAAAAATGGACCTGGATACGAACCGGTCGACGTCGGCTTTGGAGAGGTGGAAGGTGGCGGCGACAGTCTGCGGGTGGCCGTCTGGGCACTGGTTGTTGGCATCCGGGGTAATGCAGGTCACAACAGCTGTTTGGAGAGGAAAATTCTTGAGCTTGATTTTGCAGAAGCACGGAGACGAAGATGGGTGGACAACGGAGCGAGCAGGTTTCGTAGCCACGGGGATTTTGAGGGCTAAGTTGCCGACTGTAATACGAACAAAAGGGCAGGGATCCATTTTTGCTCTGGGTCTGCCCTTTTAATCAAAATCAAATCTTTAGGGTTTAAAACAGAGACTAGACTGCATATGACTATGATAAACAAGGAAGGAGGAGGAGGAGGAGGGGTGCGCAATGCGCTTCTTTTTCACTGGCAGTTCTCACTAGTAGTAGAACTACTACACTCATTTGATCTCCTCCTCCTTCTGCTTGCTGCGCTAGGTCTAGTAGTATAGTTTTGTTCACCGAACCCAAACCAACCCAAGAACAGAAAATAACAAATTAGGTCTTAATAATAGGAAAATGGTATAGTATTAGTAATATAATGAGTTGGGGATGGTAGAGAAGGAGAAGAAAGAGGCTAATTAGGTGTTGGATACAGCTGGGAAACAGCCTGTCAACTGCTTAATGCTAATCGTAATAGGAATAGGATCCAAGTTGATGCTATCGCCTGACCAACTCCAGCGTTACGTAGGACCATCGAAATTTTACAGAAACTATCCAACAAATCTTTATGTGAAAATCAAATTTAATGTATATTCTGAAATCTGAAGTCAAACAGTGTTTAATTCGATATCTTTGTTGGTGGTCGCACGTGTGTGTGTCTGTGTAAACATTGGTTTATGTCTTCCTACTAGCTGGCAAAAGACTGGGGCCTGTCACCTGTGTCAATTTTGGTTCGTTCTCCTGTGTGATTGATGGAGTTGACGACCATTGGATGGTGGGCAGTTGGTTGATTGGTTGTGAGGACGTAATGATGTTTGTTCTTGTTAAATACGACCAAAGTGTGGTGATTTCATCTTTTCTTTTTCCTTTTTTTTTTTTGAGGTTGTGGAGCTGTTTCTTTCCCCTTTCAAAATAAATAAAAAAGTTAGGATAATTGAATTAGACTTTGAAATTGAGTTTAAAATTTTCAAATTTGAGTAATTATGAAAAGTTGAATCAAGTAATTGAAAGTGGTCGAACTAAACCAAATTTAATAAGAGTCGAGCTTGGATAATCAAATTCAATCAAAAATGAATTTTTTATTTTTTAAAAATTCAAATTGAATTAAATATAATGCTATCTCTGGAAACTATGAATAATTAATTTTCGGTATTTTTTAATGTCATTATTTTTATTTGAACCCTAAACCTTAAATTATATATATATATATATATAGCGTAGATAAAGACTTGCATTACGAACCAGTTGAGCTACATCCAGGGTTACTGGGGTGGAATCGCTTTGATTGACCGCAAGGAGAGGTTGGTTTGCACAGGATATGGTAATAAGAATAATAATAAATATAGTGAGAATTAATAATGGATATTATCATTATAATTATGATGGTTGGTTAAGAGAAAGGAATAAATACCATTATCATTGGTAGTTGTTGGTTTGTAAAAAATATTAAGAAATAAAATTTTATTATATTTAATTAATTAATTACAATATAATTAATTAATTACAATATATGAA
>JANZLC010000002.1:4007218-4057554 GCA_026413385.1 Erythroxylum gracilipes
AACTGAATAACCGATTCTTGAAAGATCAAGAAGCAGTTTTCAAGAAGCAGTTGAAGACGAAGGCTATAAATACGAGTTGTGTCAAAGAGACTGTAATTTAATTTTTAGCGAGATTAAAAAGCCTATCAATTCTTGAGAGATATTGTGTGAACAATTTAGAGCTACTATTTCTGTAACAAAGCTCGAAACACTTTTCAGATTGAAAGTAGTGCAGATAGCCTGAATAGGCTAAGTGTGAAAGAATACTATTTGTAAGAGACCTGAAGAGGCTAAAAAAATACTTTGTAAAGTTTGAGAGATAGTGAAATCTCAAAAAGACTTCTGAGGACTGGACGTAACCCACGGTTTGGGGTGAACCAGTATAAAAATTACTGTGTCAAAATCCTTGAACTCTCAATCTATCTTTCCTATTAAATTTCGATCTTAGTGTTACATAAGTTTTCAAAAATATTTCATAACATTGTTTTCAAAGTAGTTCTTGTGAAAGAAATAAGTGTTCTTTAACGAATTAGTTTTTGAAAGGGGATCAACGAAAAAGTTTATCATAATTCAACCCCCTCTTCTTGTGCATCTATACTTCATTATTAAGTGTTGTACTAACGTGTGATTCACTTCATTTGTTAGTATTTAAAATTAAATCAAGAAGATCGAGTGAAGTTGGAGAAAGTTTGGAGAAAGAGCCAGGCCACGACTATGACATCCCTGTCACGGTCGTAACATAAGTGATCTAGATAAGGTCACGATCATGACTGAAGTTATTTTCAATCATTTGCAAGGGTACTTTTCACGATCGTGACAGACGTGAGACAGATGCGGGGATTTACTTCAGTTTTCATTTTTTTAGGATCATTTTGGACTTTTTGGCCTGGGTAAAACCTAATTTTTACCCTAAAAGGAAAAAATATAAAAGAAATGAGATATCCATAATGAGCTAAGCCTCCATCTTACCAATTAAAGAAAGAAGCCAAGGAAGAAATAAGAGGAGAGAAGAAGAAGAAGAGTTGCTAGCCCCTCCAGCCATCCTTCCAAGTTAATTTTCTTGATTCTTCTTTGTGTTTATTTAATTTGAAGTATGAGATGAATATGAAGATGAAGAACACTTGTTTAAGGATCTTCTAAACTCATTTGGGGTTAATTCTTGAATCAATTGTGATTTGATTGCTTTTGATATTAATGTGTTTGGGTATTATAATTGTTTATTATTTTTGCATACTTCATTAACATATTGAGTGATTGAACTGATAGTAACATGATTAGGTTGGGTAATGAGAATTAACAACCTAATAGATCATATAAACATCAAATCGGTAATTACACGAAGAGAGATCTTGTGTGAAGTCCCTATTGTCTATTAGATTGCTTAAGAACTAATTGGAGCATGGGTTATTTTGTTAATTGAGAAATTATAAAATTAAAAATTTGGATTCAATTAGGGATTATAATTTAGGGTTTAATGATTAGGTGTCGAGAGAGGATAATTAGCCTTTCAAAGTTTTAAGACTAATACCAATTAACTCAAAAGTAATTAAGTTAGCAACTGAAGATAGAATGAATCCCCTCTTCTCATGATTAGTTAATCTTATCTTCTGCGATTTCTTGATTGTTAAATGGTTGTGCTCTATTTTGATTTCCTTGTGTTAATTTTAGAACTTCAATTTCAATCAATTCCTATTCGATTGTTTAATTTTCTATTTTAGTTTTTATTTTAATTTTTATCACATTTGTTATAACCTTAGATACCATTAGGATTCAATCAGTTCACTAATTCCTTCAGGGATTGACACCTCAATTATTATGCTTTATGACCCGCACACTTGAGAATTATTAAAGGTTTCATAAAAGTAAAACTTGATCAACATTAAGCTTAGTTCAGGCACAAAGACTAAATAAGTGATGTTATTTTTAATTTTTAGAATTAAAAAATATATTTAATTAAGCTTAGTTCAGGCTTGAATAGGCTCCAGACTAGACACAAGTCCCATCATAAAATTTAGGCCCAAGCCCGGTCCAACCCATTGCACCTCTAGTGCTACAAAGTAGATAATTGGTGTAGAAGCTTGGAGAACCTTGCATTATGAAAATCTAGAAGCTACTCTAGAGCTAACTGAGGAGAAGGCAATGAATGATTACTAGTGGAAATCAACATAAGGAAGGCAATCAACCCACTATGTTTACATAATATGAATGCCGCCATCACTTTAGTAGCTTAACTAGAATCTTTAATAAGAAATTTAGATATCCCAAATGGAATTAAAGAAAGTAGTAGAAACAAATATAGTAATAAATATTGCCAAGTTGGAATTAATTTGGTTGGGACAACTGAACAAGTTGACTACTGGGCTATTTGCAACCTCAGGCACACCCCTATAATAATACATACAATACAAAGTGGAAAAATCATTTAAATCTCCCATAGGATAATCATAAAATTTAAGAGAAACCTCCTCCACTTGGTACTATAAGTCGCAGCAAAAGAAGAAATGAGCTTACAAGAATGACTAAAACTATATATCTATATATGAAGCTCAATTTCAAAATCAAGAGGCTTTAATTCATAACCTCAAAAATATATTAGTCAGTTAGCTAACTTGATAACTAAGAGATCTTAAGGGTCATTACCTAATAACACATTGCATGATTCTAGGGATTATAAGAGGGCGACCACTTAGAGGAGTGAAGAGGAGTTGACTAATGATAAGAAAGAGGAAGTTAAGAGAGAGGAGGTTGTTATTAGGAAACAAATAGATAAGTAAAATGAGAAAAATGTCGTATATCAAATAAGATAAACTATTCTTTCTCATATTACAATTCATACTATTGTACTGACGTGATAGAAACCAATGCCTGTGATCCTTTTCAAAATATATTCAAGTAGATAAAGGGTCATAAGAAGGTATAGATGGGAGCAATATCACATTTTAAGGGAACAAACCTTAATGTGAAATTGACAAAGTTTTGAAGGAGGAGGGTTTAAAATCCTTCTCGCTACCTCATTAAGATTATAGTCTAATTAAAAGACTCTAAAGAAATGCTTATTTCGAGGCAACTCAATACTTTACTTTTTTGCACTTTATGTTCACTAACTTAAAGTACTTCATTAGTAGATGTTTCTATTTAAATTTATTTTATATGTTTGTTTTATTTCATTTATTGTTTCCTTTGTGTTTTATGTGTTTGACTTTTTATTATTTGTTTATTTTCTAGTGTAGGTCCCTTATCTTAATGTCATAAATGTAATCCATAGAAAAGTAACATTTAAAGACAAGGCATAGAGAAGATTTTTAAATCTTAATGATTCAACTTTCTTTAACCTTTCAACCTTTTACATGCTTCCACTTGTTTATTTTATGTTCTATATATGCTTAAACTGAAGATAATGTATACATTAATTACAGGGGAATAATTACTATAGGCCCTAGTTTATTTGTTGCATTTAATCCACATACATTTAACTTGATAAGTGAAAGTTATAGAAGATTGAAGTAATGACATTTTCTTGTGATTTGATTGCATTAAGTCAATAGATATGATCATTGATGACTAGGTTAGTTAACACCTGATTGAATAGTTTTTAAAAGGATGCTTAGATTGAACAAGGAGCTTATTGTATGATTTAGACACAATTTGAGTTTTGAGGTTGGTTATTGAGTGGATGATTAATCCATATTGATTGTGAATTATGTAAGAAATTGAATAAAAATGAAAAATAATAAATTGTACTCCAATATTTTTTATTTAAGTAATAGGTCAAAGTTATAAGTTTGCTAGTAGTTAATTGAACTTGTGATTTGATTGAGCAATCACAGACATTTATGACAAAATACTTAATTCTCATGTAAAAAGGTCAAGAAGATATTTCATCCAAGCCAGCCATGCTTGCTATATTATATGAAGAAAAGAAAGAAAACTTAAAGTAAAAATACATTACATATATGAGGTGAAGTTGTTTTCCTCTTTTATGTTCACTTTTATATATGAGGTGAAGTTCTTTGAATTAATTGAATTTGAAAGATTATTTAGTTAAGTTGAAATTGAATTATAAGTTGGTGTAAATATATAAAGATCTAAGTGAATGATGAATGGGATGGTGGAACTAATAATGATGATATGTGACCACTTTGAATAAATTTTTACTTTCCTAGAATCTAACCTATATAGACTAGTGTTTTAGGATCGATTTGCTTAAGAATAACAAAAAACTTAAGAATAAGAGTATTTAATATACCTAGAAATGCATATGTTTTCTTTAGTTTTTAAATATATTTTGATACTTAAATTACATTATATTTTGCTATGTTTTAGGTAATTGTTTAATATGTTAACTTTGGATAAGTTTTTGTTTAAAATTAAAGAGTTCTGTAAGGAAAGAAGAAATCTCAATTTATGGTTGAAACACAAGACCATATGCCAAGCTACAACTCTCTTAGACCACTTAGAAATGAAGACAAAGCCAAATATATAGCCTCAAGAGAAATTGTGTGATAGAGAAAATATCTAAAAAGATGGTTTTATATAATTTTATGTCTCAACCTATGTTACCCCAGAGAAAAATTATAGAACAATGAACAGTCTGTACATAGGCATATTAAAGCTCATTTCCCTCTCCAGAAAGATTTGCAAGATAACTATGACTATGCTTTGTAAATTAGTCATAATGTACTCACCTGAATTTCAATTGAGATTATTTGAGATGCAATGGAAAGCTAAGAAATATATCTATAACTTTAGTGTTTTGAGTTTTAGAGATATACATGAGTTGTGACATAGATGGGAAAGCTTATTTAAATAGCGCAAAAATTATATTTTTTGGAGTCTTTTTCATATTCTTTCATTTTAAACTTTGGATTAGTTGCCAATAAAGAGAAGAAAAAAAAACCCTAAAGAAACCCTAGTTGTTGTCTAGATAAGAAGGAACCCTAATTGCTTTCCTTTTATTATAAATTGATTTATTATGATTTATAAAGCACTCTTTTATTTCTAAGAATTGTATTTTATTCTTTTTAATGCTAACTTTATTATGTTGGTGATTAGATCAGATCCTAATTAATGTATGGGTGATTTGAGAGAACATGTATAGGAGTGGACTAGGGCTTCAATATTAAGAGTTAGGATTAAATGTTTTAGTAAATTTCATGAATCTTAATATGTTCTTAAATGTTTCAATTGAATAAAATTATTAGTTAATCAACTTAAAAATATGTAGTTATACCTTAAGTGAGAACAATTTCATATGTTAGAAAATTTTGTGTGCATCAATAAAACATTCTTAATAAATTGAATTATAAATACAACAATCATCCTATAGTGAGTGCTTATCTAGATGACATTTGTATATGTTTTTTACTATCGATTACATTAGTAGTTGTTTATTCTTTCTACGTTTAGGCTTAATTACAATTTTAGATTTAATTATCATATCAAGATGAATCCTCTTATTTTAATTGATTTAAGGAATAGTACAAGAGTTTACGGAATTCCTATCACTTCTTTGTTGGGTTAATATTCTATTCTCCACTATATTATTATTAAACAATATGTTCATTTGCTTTAAGTTATGAGTAATATTTTGTGATAGAAAAAACATTAGTAGAAACAATACAACAATAGGCCATATGTAAAGAATTGTTAAATAACTAAAAGATAACTTAATCAAATTTAACATAATTGTAAAGTTTGAGAAAAATTAAGATTAAATATAATTTAACAACTAATAATTAATATTAGATATTGAATGTTATAAATGATGATTAATTGGTAGAAGATTTAATCCTTAATGTAAATAGCCGTAGACTTTACAAAATTAGTTCCCTGGACATGCCATTTTTTACATTATTTATAGAGTTTTCTCGACTTGTTTGTTTAAATGTTTTAAAGACTAAACAATTGTACAATTATGGTGATTTGTTGTTGACTTATCTCAAAAATCAATTCTTGTCGAAAAATACCATATTATTTTCTAACAAAATGATCCATCTTGCGTTGTTCAAAACATCCCAAAGCAAACTAAACCACCACTTCAGTTAACCAGATGAAAAAATAAATCACCATAATAGTTGACGAATCGTTAGAACTTGGAATTTATTTTCAATCACATGTACATAAAACGTAGGACTGGTCTTGGACCAGAGGAAAGTATAACGATAGTTCCTTACTACTGAGGCGCCAAGTGCAAAGGATAAAAATAAAAACATAATGGAAAGCAATTTGATTCCAGCCACGGTTAAAGTGATGAACTTTAGTGGCTATAAGACCTATAAACACCTGATTTTTAAAATAACGTTCGTCCCTTGCCCATGGTTAACAAGGATTGTATACAGAAGGGTGAAAGACCTGCACCCATCTCCATGATTGCCGGGCAAAGCACAAAACACCAATATTTAATTGACTACCTAGAGTTAGTCCAGTGCTTTTTTTTTTTTTTTTGTGACATCCAAAGGGAAAATTTTCCAAATGGGTCAAGTCCAAAAATCATTTCATCACATGCTTATAAGTTATACGCATAATAATGAACCCAAGCTAGCTCTGATATTCCATGCAAATGATTCCCTTATTAGAATCAATGATACTACAAATTAATGGTTAATAAATAACCTTCTAGTCCTTTAATCAGGTCATACAGATAGACCAACAAGTTGTTTAATTATAGAATTCTCTGTATTAGCCTAGGTCTAACAGAGAAGGAATTAGGAGAATTCAGAGACAACAATGGAGAGATTTGATTAATGATCAACCAGAAGTCCCAGATTTAAATATCCCAAAGCTACTAAGCTGCGATTGAACAACTCCAAACAGCTTCGGAAACGGAAATCAAAGGCTCATCTTAATGAAGATAAGTTTTTTTCTTGCGACAGATCCAAAAAAATTTAATTTATGCAAGAAATCTGTGAAACAGTGAGAAACTAATGAACTGATGGACGAGGATTGGGGTATAAGATGCCAAAACCATCAAAGAGTGGTAATAACTGAAACAAAATTAACATCATGCTCCTGTTCTACTTGTAGAACATACTGATAAAATTTAGGCTACAAAACTCATACATAAGTATATATCAAGTACGAGAGAGAGAGAGAGAGAGTTGTGGGGTGACAGATAGAGAGTGAGCACACAGAGTTTCAAGCATGAACCAAACATGCAAGAAAGTACCATGTGTGCTCACTCTCTTCTGTCACCTCCCTTACTCTTGCAATTTTGGCGATGACATTAGGGAAATTTGCACCAGTCGGAAACGAAACTCTTTTATGCTAGTAACCTCTAACTAGTTATAAGAGCATATGAACTTGTTCCATGGGCATGGAACCTGTATAGTAGTTCTCTCAATGTATCTGCTATATGTTGTGTCTTCAACAGAAGATGTGTAGGGCTTTTATAGGTGCGAAAGAGGGCAGTTGCCTCACGTATGGAATAAATGTTAATGTTACACTTGTTCACTGGGAAATATTATATTGGCAAGATTACGAAGAGAGAGACGGAGAGAAAAAGTAAAGTCCAAAGTCGCATTTGCTTTTGATTTCTCTCATTCGTCGGCTCTCTTTCAACCCTAACCACACACATTTATTCAGTTACTGTTACCAATGCGTCTTGTAATTCTAAATCTCAAACCCTCCAATCCGCAGGCTCTCTCCTTTGTCATCAGCTTCATATCTTGATCCTATCTCTTCCCATGCTCTGCCTCATCAATCTTGTCTTCTATATTTAATTGCTTTCACCAGAAGATAATTTGGATTTTTCATGTTTCCGACTGTAGAGTGTGTGAGTATCAAGACTCGTTTGCAGAAGAGATATTGATACTTTCCCAATTCCTGTGACACAATTTGGTATTGTTTCTTTTAACCTTTGAAATGTCAGAATAATAATTACCTGGACTAGATGACATTATTTGCTTTGTTGAATACTAAAGTTTTAAATAAAAGATTGTTGAAGGATATATACGGCTATAATCAATCTAATGTTTGGGATCAAGGTTTTAAATTTGATCATGATTTATGTGTAGTACTACAGTACAGTACCTGGTACACTCCAAATTTAGTGTTTAGAACCTTAACTCAGATTGAGATAACTGTGACTCACAATTGCTATGCATCTAATTTTATAGTCTTTGAAATTATAAAATTTTATCGACCAGATTAATGTCATCAAAGCAACCCATAATTTTGCATAGCAATGTAATTTCTTATTGTTGCATAAAATGGAAACATCATACCTTGCAATATAAATAGTTATCAAGATTAATGATGATGTTGCATATTCTTATCATACCTATTTTTCCATCTTTAATTAATAGTACCGTATTATAGATTCACAGTTGTGACAACTTGCGTAGGCATAGATCACAGTTCCTTCGGCTACTACGGTATGGAGTAGACACCTAACGCTAAGGATATCCTTCATCTTTTGGCTAGCCATCCAGAACAAACTTTCTATAGCAGACCAAATATCATATGCACAAATAGATAAATATTGTCCCATGTGCTCTCTACAGATTGAATCATGTAACAACCTTTTCTTTGAATGGCCATTCAACAAAACAATATCGGAATACGTCTCTGCTATATCTTCTTGGATTAATCCAGGGTAAGTTATTTTAGATATTACTAATTGTCTCTCATCACAATTAGTATTTTAGATATTCCACAAGACCAGTTCATATTGTTGTCTTGGGAGTTTGTATCTACTTGCTTTGGAGAAAACGAAATCTTCCACGTTTTATGAACAAATCATCTACTAAAGAATGTCTAATCTCTTTAATAATCACTGAAATTCGTGAGCTTGTTATAAAAAAATAAATAAATAATAAAAAACTACACTTAACCTGCAGCTTTAATGTTTGCTCCTCTTTACGTATATAGAGGTCTGTTGAAAGCAAGTGTTCTTCGAGTGAGGGCCTTCGGTAGCCTGGAGCAGCGGTGTCTAACGCTGAAACCTCCCTTCAAGATAGAAAGACGACCTTTTTCAGGGAATGTTAGCTCTAGCCATACGGAAGAAAGTAGAGTAAGATGATTGTTAATGGAGAAAAGGTTATGATATTACTGCCGCACCAACAAATTTCTATCTGCTTTTGTGAGTTGGTATTACCTTCTGTTGTATTGTGTGCTAAGGGCCCTTGACATAATAGTCTCTGTAACTTTATTCTTCTTTTGTTAATTCAATTTTCTATTTAAAAAAAAATACTTTTCTTCTAAACAATAAGTATACACATGCTTAATACATCTTATCTTCCAGCAAATAAATTAGTTCTACTTTGATTTTTGTTTACAGGATGTCTCCTAATTGATGTCTAATGATCTCCATGAATGAAAATTAAATGCTGGTAAGATTTAATTTGACGTGTTATCAAATAGGTCAATATACAAATCTACACAAGGAGATATATAAGTAGACAAATCAATAATTAAAGATGAAAAGGTAGAGCATACGAGTACCGGTTTCACGAATTAATTTAAATCAATTTTCGTGTTGGACTACCATCAAATAACAAAATTTGATTATACCTGTTAAATAATTAATAGGACATTTAATTATTTATATTTTATCATCATACTAAAGTTAAAATATTAATTTAAAAATTTTCAAACGGTTAAAAATACAGTTCTTATATTCAAAAGATCAAAACAAATAATTTATTTGTATATGTGGAGATACATTATTCAACTAGATAAAGCTCCCGTTCATTTACATGCTTTTATTTTTTTATTTGAAAATTAAATAATATATAATAATATATGCAAACTAAGAAAAAATCATAATAAAGCAATAACTAATCTTATATCCAATTCTCATAATTACGCCTACACATTATAATTTTCTCCAAAATATATGTCAAGAAATTAATATCATACATCCTCAATCTCAAATGGCACAGCAAGCACAATAGTCACAAATCCCAACTAACACCTCATTTTGTATATGCTCCAATATATATGAGACGATACAAATTGATTAGCACAATAATGTTTACTCTACTCTAACACTAGACGATTCATCTATTCTAACATTAAATGATAGGTCTTGACCTATCACCACTCTTCACAGATCTCAAACACAACAAAATGCCTTCACAGAGTCTGCAAGGTACATCAAATATCACAACTAAAACATCATAATGCACAAAGTCTAATACCAAAAATTTAACTATACACAATATTCAAATAATTATAAAGTGTCTTCCTGAAAGACTCACTAATCCGCAAACTCTAATATCAGAACTTTAACTATACACAATATCCAAATAATTATAAAGTGTCTCCATAACACTTACAAATCGTTCAATACAAGTATTTCAAAACTATAAATAGGGTTAAATACATGGGTTAACTACAAAAAAAATCTCAAACTTTACTCAATTTACAATTATAGCTCAAACTTTAAAATATGACAATTAAATACTCAAAATTTCAATTTTTTTAGATTTAGCCTGTTATTATTTCGGTAATGTTGTTGATGCAAAAAGAGATGTAATAAATAAATTTAAACATGTTTGATAATAGCTGGATTTAATTTTACACTTTAGACTTAGTTTGAGAACTTGCGTCTCTATCCTCCATATACACATCGATGGACATGGACTCCGAAGTAGTAGATGAAGAAGAATCCCTGAAAGTTGCAGGTCTTAAAGGAGGCAATGAGTCAAGAGAGAAGAAAGTTGAATGTTGCAACAAAGATCACAAATTAGTCAATCCTGGGTAGAAATTATGTGAACCCATTTGTTGATACACCGGCTTACGTACCAAGATTTAAGAATACAACAAAATGGGTGGGATCTAGTTAGGGTGTGACGGTGGTATCCCTGTTCTTTTACCTATTATAACATCGTAATTCTAACCAAAATATTTGGCACCTACTTGAGCTTGACTTAATTGTGGGATATCAAGTTGGTTCATCAATGAAAACGACGACTTTGAAATGCTAGATGATAACTGCTTAAAGCCAAATGAAGATTGAATCCTTTGCATAATGAGTCATTTTGACAAAGAGAGCTGCCAATATGAGTGATTGGGAGTGTTTTATTATTTCCAATCTTGATCTCATCACCACTAGTGTAAGGATTGTGGATAGTTAAATTTTCTAGATCAGGGGGGTAAGGTGATGAGTGGCGCTCGTGTCCAAGATCTAGGAAGTATTTGATTGGGACGTAGAGGTAGCTAGGTTGGTAGAAGGCTTAGGTTGTAAATTGTTGGTATTATGTTGGAATTTTGATGAAGGGCATTGAGGAGCAATGTAACCAAGACCATTGCAATTATGATAGGTCAGATGACTATAATCAGTTGATGAGGGAGGAGTGAAATTGCTACGAGTGCCACCATAGGATGAGCGGCCACCACGACCAGTACGTGCTCCTTTAGAAGTACTAGATGCAAGAAGCGCTATTAGTGCAATATCAGAAATAGATGAATCAATGGCAAGTGAAGTCTCTTGACTTAGGAGGAGTCCATATAGATCATCAAATGAAACAACATCAAGTATGTTTTCAAGAGACCGAACAAATGGACAATAGATAGGTCCAAGGCCAAGTGAAGCCTCTTCACTTAGGAGGAGTCCATATAGATCATCAAATGAAACAACATCAAGTCTGTTTTCAAGAGACCGAACAAATGGACAATAGATAGGTCCAAGGCCATTTGTGATAACCTGAACAAGATCATCCTCAGAGACAGGACTTTGTAATGCAGCTAGCTAGTTGTACATTGCCTTGGGGCGTTGAGTATAGGTAGCAATAGTCTTTGTGTTGTTCTTTTTCAGCCTATAAAAATTGGACTTAATGGTTCTAATTTGTGCTTTAGAACCAGATGCATAAGCGGAAGACAGTTTCTACCATGCTTATCGTGCAGTTAAAGCACCAATAACTTGTGGAATGAAATTTTCTGAAATAGATGCAATAATCCAGCTAAGGATAAGCTGGTCCTGTCGAAACCAGGATAAAAAATCAGGATTGGGCCGATCATTGTCATGGGTACGTGAAGGAGCTATTGTAGTCCCATCGACATGTTTTGCCAAGTCATAGCTGTGAAGTAACGACATAAGTTGACCTTGCCAAGACAAATAATTCATGGAGTTGAGTTTGATAAGCAATTGGGTAACAGCATTTGGTAAAGAGGACATCGGGAGTTGAGATGTACAAGAAGAAACAATTATTGTTTTGTGTGGAGTCGTTGACATAGTGAAAAAAAAGAGAGCAGGAAAGCCATTAGGCTTTACCTACACTCTGATACGATATAAGAACAATATAAACTATTAAGAGATTGTTATTTACGCAGATCTCTCTACAGTATATATATAGTTGCAATCTATAGAGATAAGTATAAACAGTTATAAAAGATTACAGCAGATAAAGATTACAGCAGATATTGATAGACATCAGATGAGATCCTTATCAAGTATCAGATAAAGGAAATTAAGAATAAATATCCTTATCAAATTTCACCATTATAGCATCTTCATTATCACTCATTCCATAACTATAAACCTCAATTCAAGCTCAACCTACCTCACCTTTAACTAAAATCCAATCAACAAATTAGATTAAACAAAAACCCAACTAAAAATCTTCAACTAGTAAACATACCCATCAAAAGAAACGGGGCGTAAAGGAACATGAACAAAGAAAAGGAAAGATGTTTCACCATTGGAAAAATAAAGATAACATTTTGCTTTAATGATACTAGTAATTCCAAACAAATGATCATCCTCCAGTCCAACTTGGCATTTGATGCTTCACTTTATTCCCTTCCCACCCCACCTCTAACTTTATCAGTCTGAGACATAAATGGCAAAATGAAGTTGAAGCAGTACCCATCAAGACCAAGCATCCTCTTCACTTCCATAAATCTAAGTGTTTATCATGTTAAGTGTAAGAACATTAACTATGTGTCTCTCACCCACTAACTATAATCTCTCCCTCTAATTCTCTTCTTTGCTTGTCTTTCATACTCCTACAAGGACATGGAGTTCATGAAATTAGTGATGGACACTTGATATTAAATAAGAAATGGCATTTAAATGTGAGACAACCAAGAAAAGATGTTACTTAGAAGAAAATGAGTAAGAAAATTTGCGAAACTCTAAATTTTTATTCTTTTCTTTTAACTTTTTAAATTAAGGATTCACTTAATTAATTTAATTAACTCTAACATGTAATTAAATCCAGTTGTTATCAATCGTGTTTAAATTTATGTATTACATGGCTTTTTACGTCGGTAACATTAATAGAAACACTAATGTTGGGGTAGTTTCGAAAAAAATAAAATTTTAAATATTTAATTGTCACTTTTTAAAGTTTAAGCTATAAGTGTAAAATTGAGTAATGCTTGATATATTTTTTTATAATTAATACAAGAGCCCTTATTGTTTGACCTTTTGTCTTACTTCAATTCTTTTTTTTTTGGAAAATTATTATTTATCACTCTGTGATATTTGTTCAACTATCATATAACTCCTTTGTCATAGTTCGTCACTTTTTCATCTATTTTTCACTCAAAATGACAAAGTATTAGAATTTCTAAGTTTTAATATGACATTGTATTGAAGTTATGAATGAGAGAAAAACTATTAAAAAAAAGTAAAGAAAGGACTTGCATACTAGCTACAACAATATAGGAAAGAAAATGATAATTTTTAAAATAATAGGAATAAAATGAAAAGAGCCCAAAATCACAGAAGAATCAACTGTGATTATCCCTTATAAATAATTATTCACTTAATTTCACATATATAAACATATTCAATTATCCCTAAAACATTATTTAACAAAAACTTAATTCGTCCATTATTCTAATATGGAGTATTTTTACAATTTTGACTAAAATCGAAAATTAAGACATGCAAATAATTAAATAATATACAATAAAATAATGAAAACACATAATCAATAGATTAATACCATAATTAAAATATATTTCCAATTTTTGTACAAATTTTTTTAAACTTTATTTTTAAAATAATAATCTAAATAGTTTAAAAAAACTTGCTAGAGTCATAAAAGTCCTCCATAATCACTACTTTTCTCCTTAGAAATTGTTGCCTCTAATGATCCTTTCTTCCCGCTATTCTCCTCTCCTTATCACATGTCGCTTAAAATACCTAAAATTGTCGACAAAAGTTGTTAGTTTACATTTTTCAAAATAGACTTTCAAGAGGTCCAACTAGCTAAATTTATAGTTCAACTAGTCAAGCATTCTTTTACGAAAATTCACATTGATCACCATCATCTAGTCAATAATAGAAATTTAACTCGCTGATGTTAGATCTAAGTTTCTCCTTAATTAAAAGTAGTACATAATTCTCTTATCTTTCCATTACCTCTTAAAGAAACTTAATTATTAAAAACTGTAATTAAAATACTAAATAATATTCAATGGTAAAAATAATATTCAAAGGAGTGCTATTGCGCAGTATAACTTCCAAAATTTAGTGCCAAAATGTAGTGTTATAAATGAATTTTAGTAGTTCAATGTGATAAGAGGGCTGGGAGTTTCTTCTTCGATAAATGTATAAGACACCTAAAGTATTCTTCTTCTTCTTCTTATTTTGTATTTTTACAACAAAAGTTTCAATTCTGCAGTCAATGAATCGCCTGAAAGCAATAAATGTATAAGACAACCAACCATAATGGCTGGTCCCTTAACTTTGGAAAAGTTAAAGAAAAAAACAGAGAAAGAAATGTTTATAATTGA
Source organism: Erythroxylum gracilipes (assembly GCA_026413385.1). Taxonomy (NCBI): domain Eukaryota; kingdom Viridiplantae; phylum Streptophyta; class Magnoliopsida; order Malpighiales; family Erythroxylaceae; genus Erythroxylum; species Erythroxylum gracilipes. Next base: position 4,021,886 of record JANZLC010000002.1, read on the forward strand.
TCATTCAATTGTGGACCAACAGAGCCTCATGAACACAAGGCACGCAAAGATCTTATACGGCGCTAAAGCAACCTAAAGTATATATGCTTTACATTAATTTAAGGGGTTAAAATGATGTGAAGAATCATTGACAAGTGCGCTAACCTATGCATGGTTTGTGGGACGTAATGCCTTCTCACATCCATTTTGAGTAGGATAATGCTAAATAGAATCGATAAATCAAAACTGAGTTTAAACATTTATTATGGATTCTTTCCACTATCATCATGCACGCGTACCATATAACGCAATGATACAAAGTGCAACTGATGTAGTTAACCCACAATCAAATTAAGTTATTGGTATATCAACGGCTGACAGGCAGGTTATTTGTACGAGGTGCCCGCATGATTGTATGTTTTCAGTAGTTTTGAGTCAGTTTATGCATATATTAATTACCAATTATTATTATCTTAGCAAATCAGTTTTATAAATTATTATGATTTCCGAATAACGTATTACCATTAAAAATAAGCTTAAAGTGTGTTGGTGTTAACAGTAAAATCAAATATCACCATCTTATCCAGGTTATTGTAATCGGATCTTTTGCTTCCAATGATTTCAAGAAGTGGATACTAGGAACTATGTAGGAAAACATTTCCCTTAATGGAATTGAGAAATAATTGTACAGTAAACTTCCCCTTTTCGGAGTGGAAGATGAGGGGAGAGCTTACATGATTGTTTATTCCATATAACATGTCTGTGCCTTTCTGTCAAAAAAGCTCACGCCACTTGCACCAACAACCATGATAAGCATCTTGTGCCATGGACGATTTGTGCTGCTTGTCTTTTCGTTTGTTGTTTTTAAATGGAAATAAAATTCAGTTGAAACCGTAACACTAGCGATGCCAGTTTCTGGTAAACTGGATTTTGGTCTCAAGCATGTTCGGTTCTGATCCTATCTTCTACCACTTTCGGCTAGGATAGGAAAACGTGGGTATTGGAAAGAGCCACAAATGGCATTCTAGGGTTAGCTGCTTGGTGGCTGAAAACCAGCCATAAGTTTGTCTTAGCAACAAGAAACTGCCTTGCTAATTCAGCACCATCACAACTGTTCGTTTCCGATATGATATTATGTTTCTTTCCAAAGTACTTCGATTTGTATGATTGAGAATCTACGTGGTCCATAACTGGGGTGTGATATGGGGTTATTTTACCCTCGCTACTTTTAGAGAATGTGCGGTACTGGTGGGCATTGAGGAAACCGGAGTTTCGTTCCCTTTCTTGATACTCAACGAAAGTCTTCTATTTATTTATGACTATCTGATATATGCTTGGATTTTTAAATGTCAGGATTGAGATCATTATTGCAAAGAAACTGCAAACGAGTATGGAGAACCATGATGTTACAAAGTCAAGAATGAAAAACAATGAACGCGTACATACGTTAAAACAATAACATACATGTGCTGGAACTGAATATATCAGAAGACGATGTGATTTGATCTAAGGTTGATCTTCAAGCTTACAACAAAAGCATACAATTTGTTCAGACTGCAGGTTCCCAACAATATCGACCCTCAATTTTATCCCGCTTGATCCCAACGCTGCACCTATATAATAATATAATGATATAGTTTCACTGCCATTTGGCATTCGAAAAAGAAAATATGTGGCACTACTAAAAAGACGGGAAAGGATAAGAAAGAATGGAGACTTTCTGGAGTTGCGGTGTCTGCCAAACCTCTCACTTTCTCGATGCTTATCTTCAAACAATTTGTCAATACCAAAATACCCATATATATATATATATATATAAAGAACTTACTGTTCTTTTTTAATATAAAATCTATAAAAATGTTTTGTCATGATTTAAACATCAGTTCTTTCTTTTATAGATATGCAGGGCACTAGCTACATCTCTATGTTATTGAATTTAAAAACGAGTAACATGATATCTTTAATTAAAAGTAGGGATTATCTCTACAAGTTCGATTGGTGTAACAAAGTAAGAAGACAAGTGCCTTTTATATAATTTGACTTTAAAAATTTCTAAATGTTAAAAAAAATTTAGGAGACAGTTGATTCGTGTAGGAGAATAGTAATAAAAATCAGAATAAATATGGTAAGGAATGGAAATGGATATTATCATTATAATTATGATGATTAGTTAAAAGAAATTAATGATTACCATTACCATTACTATTGATAGCGGTTGGTTTATAAAAAATATTAAGAAATAAAAATTAATTATATTTTAATTAATTATCTTGTAATTAATTAATTACAATATATTAATTAATTAAAATAGTGTAATTAATTAATTACAATATATTAATTAATTAATGAATTATATTTTAATTAATTACAATATAATTAATTAAAATATAAATGAAGGATATGGAAGATTCCTCGTAAATAAGATATTAAACTATTACCCTTGTAATGATAATTAACAACCAACTACTACCTTTTCATTCCTTATCTATCAACCCCTTCCCAAACCTATCAAAAAATGAACTAAAAATTAAAAATATGTTATTGGGCTCGGCCCATGCCATGAAAACTTCAAGCCCATTGGCCCAATCTAACGAAGGTTACTTCTGTAACTATGTGCCAAAAAGTTCAATCCGAATTGAAAGGTCCCGAGTTGCTCTTACGGTATAGAAGTACAATAAGCATCATCGCCTCTTTAGCTTTTCCGTGTTGGAAGCGGAGAAGAGAAAACGATAACAGAGATGTCAGCCTCTGCCATATTTGGCTCTCCGATCGTGGTGGTTCCGAAACCATCCTTAACTCTGGCGAGACCAACTTCAATGGGAACTTGTCAGGGTGATGTTGGGTTGTTGATAGAGTGCTCTTCCAGGCCGCAGAAGAAGGCGACGAAACATCACATGAAGACTAGGCCGAAAAAGACTCAACCTTGGGACATTAGGCGCAAACCTACTGTGTATCCTCCGCTGCCTGAACTGCCTCCCGAATGGTCTCTCATTTCATCGGCCGATGACGTCGATGCCGCTAATGCGTCGGAGTCGGCGTCGTCTCCTGCTCGACAAGCTCCAGTCACAAGTTAGTCCGGTTAGTTCTACTTTTAGCGAAGTTTGTAGTGCTTTGTCCTGGGTCAACTGGGCATTTGGGCCGTGATGTTTACGCTACTTCTTGCAAAAACTGAATCATGTTCGAGTATAAGTACTTGTGGTGGAATGAGCTTACCATCTGTTTGACACAAGTCCCCTAGTGAAAGTTTAATCGTCCGTAGAAGTGTTCACACGTCATCTTGTCGTGCAAATCCATTATTAGACTTGTGCTAAATCCAGGAAATCTATATAAACAATCCTAATCATGATTTTTGTTACGTGGGTTATTTATGCTCGTGTCAACTGAATTTTTACTGAATTATTAGAAAAAAAGCTACGTGTTATTGAGAGACCTCAATTGTCAACAAAATTTCTACTGAATTATTATCTGTTTGTCTATAGCCAGTCTTTACATAAATAATATAATAATTACTACAAATCTCCTAGGAACTTAACAGACATAAAATAAGTTTTTTGAGACTTGGAAGGTAGGGAAAGCTAAATCAACTTGCACAGAAAAGAAACATCAACTTCAAATGGAACAGAATGTACAATGGCAGAGAGCGCCATATACACAAATACCTAAAATGGTTTTAGTCTACTGCTGCCCAATACAAGGTTAGGAAGATAGAACCAACACGAAATATCTGTACAGACCATATAAAGATTGTGTATATGACCCAAATTCATGTGGTTGATCTAAATGACACCTTGGAAGAAGACCAAAGGTACGAGGCATTATTGGATACTCCTGAAGCATCGGTGCTTCCACTTCTTAATGCAGAATCCACAGGTCGATGTGACCAGAGGAACACAATGCTCCAGAAGAACCAAGTGATTTCCAATGTGTTCAGGATCTTTGAAAGTGTCAGACTTTTCATTAGAAGAACTGTATCCAGCAATTAAGCAATTACAGAAGCCGAGCTGCAGGTGAGGTCCCCGCGTTTCGCATGTAGCTACCTCCAGCTGCTAGTAGGAACTACATTACTATACATTGTCACCAAAGGGTGAATGAGCCACCATATACTACCGGGAAGATGTTGATATGGTGCTCTTATTTATTCACGTCGGGCATGCCTTCACTCTTTAGGACTTTTTCTTGTATCGACTGTGTACCAGGCTCAAGAGAAAGTCTGTAAAGATATGCTCATACTCTGGCATTTTCCCATAACCTGCAGCGGTAAAACTACACAAGTTAAAGGAACTAAGGAAGCAATCATCATGCCCCTGTAAAAAATGATACCTACGACGTTTTGGAATGGGAAAAAGTGGGTGTCAGAGGAATTACAACTTGAAAGCAATTAGAAAATTTAAAGGCAAATAATTGAAATACAAGATCACAATTTTACATGCCTGGAAAGTAGTTAATATCAATGACATAATATTGATCTCCTTTCCCATGCTCACGTATGATATCTAAGTTGAACAGCCGGAGACCCTACATAGAATCAAAGACAATAAAGAATATGTTAAGTAAACACTAGCTATTGCAATTTGCCACATATATATAAATGCTGTTGAAAAATCAGTAGTGAACATAACAAAAACTACCAGCCGGCAACGGAGTTCCTTTGCCAGTTTCTCAAGTAAGGGTCTTGGAGGGAGCTCTGTATCAAAAGAAACGTTAGAAAATACTCATCTGTCATAGACATGCCTTAATATAGCAGACATTATCTAACCATTTCTGTTACCTAAGATATGCGTTGAAAAGGTGGAAATAAGCTTATAAAGATGCAACTCAATGGCCAAAGACTCTGATCAGGCAACTAACCAGCAATGTGAGGATCCAGATCAGCATCATCTGCAGAAGCTGATGCACACGAAACCCTTGGAAAATGTAAAACACCAGCATTATTGGTAAGCTCCCGCTTACAGACGTCAGGCAAAGAGAAGCGTCTGACCACCTTTATTGCCTCCCCAACAACATAAACCTTGAACATAACGCCTCCTACAAAACAAATAACAGCACTTCTGGAATTACAACACATTAGTGGTACACATGAAACTTGGTGCAAATTCATTACTACATACCATGGTTAACAAACTCCTGTAGGACAAGTGGAGGTTCAAGTTTTTGAAGAGAGCGTTGATCAAAGGCAAGAGATAACTCGTGTGATTTGGTACTCCCATCAGCAACTAGTGGCTTTGCAACTAAAACAAATGGGGGAATTAGTATAGGTGAAATGCGCTATGACCAATTGTGAACATACAAAACCCTTAAAATATTTCCACATTCAAAACAGTTTCTAGAAACTGATGAACTATATATTCCTACACATACAGGAAGATGCAGTTTGAGACCAAAAAAATACCAAGTGGTAGCGCGAGCCCAGCTTTGGTGACTGTATCAGGGATTGATGATGCATCCTTCTTAATAACTAATTGGCGGGGAATATCCACTTTTCCTACAGCATAATAACAAATCAGGTAAATACAACTTTATTTACCTTCAAAGCGCAAAGAGAACAATGTACGAATGATTTGATGCTTGGATGAAGAAACTGTAACTATTGTCATCTGGGCATAAAATTATTCCTCATTTTATATCATCAGAGAAAAATATATACCATAAGAATCAGACAAGCTAATCTCAGCAACACACTGAAGCATGGACTGGCGATTGTGCAAATGCTGTATGGCATCTGGAGGATCAAGAACAGTGACTTCTGGATGTATCCTCCTATAGTCCTAGAATAAAAAATAAGAAAATAAAATGAAATTATCATAGACCTGAAGAATTTTCATCTCAAACCAGTGAAATGACAAAAAAAAATCCTGTTGGATATTTGCAAGTTAATTACTGGGAATTATATAGTATCAACATAATCTGCTACATAAATACAGAATGTACAGGAAGAGTCATGAATAGCTCCTCTTCTAGGATATATAGACACTCATCCTGGGCTTGATACATGAATAAACATTCAATTACCAAAATTTACCTTTTTAGCATTAAACAATGAAGTTCCAATTTAGTCCATATTGCATTACAACAACATCCCAGAACCACTAGTTAGAGGAAGAAACAGTGCAAATTTTCAAAACAATTTACAATATAAAGGGGTAATATTTTAGTTATCATTACTGCACATGTAAACAGTCTAATGGCTAAAATTGAGATGGTATAGGTAACTTAGCTGCAGTGGTCACTTTTTACAAACAGCCACTCTCAAATAACCTCAATAGTTTACAAAACAAATGATCCATGACAGTGAAATTATTTTCTAAAATCAAATTTTCCTAATAAAGACTAGCATTCACAATGTCACTTTGGGATTCCACCTCCAAGAGAGCTCTTGTCAGTGAGCATGAAACTTGAAGAGGAAATGAGATGCAGGGATCACAGCTAACAACACTAGAATATAATACTCTCCAGATATAATCTCTGGAAAAGCAGACAAGCATTTCTCAAAACAGTATTATGAGCCATGACCACAAGGATTATATCCAAGTGCTTCCAACTGGAAGGAATCAACAAATGAAGAAATAGATGAGGTCAAAAATTTTTGCAACTACAATCATAGCAACTCTCTCTTGTGAATTCCATAGGGCCAATTTGATGATAATAGTTCAAAAACCTGATCATACTGGTAAAGCAATAAACAGGTTTAAGAAATTCTGGATAGTAAGAGCGAAGTGAATTTCATGTTTGGAATTTTAAACTGGTTGGTAAAGGTAGCCTACTAGTCAATCTATATTCAACTGACATAAAGGGTCAACATAGTAAAACAAAATGTTTTTCTGCAAACAATGTTCAGGAAACCTGAAGGAATCAGCTAGATGGCCATGAAGTAGAATAATCGCCACTCTCTAGCCTCGATCTCAACTATCAAGTCATGATTCATGATGGAGGAAAGAGCAAGGAATTCTGCAAGTTGTGTCAAACATAAATAAGATTCAAGCATTCAAAAGTCGGTCATATTTGATCCTGTATCTTTGTGGAAGACACCATAGGAGCATGCAAGCAATCAAGCAAATACAATGTTATGGATGTTCATCAGAAATTTACATAGCAAAAATTACCTCAAGAATCTGCCGCCACTCGCATCCAATTAGCTGTATTGGAGAAGAGAAAAAGATAAATTAAAAATGTGTCAAATTTCCTAGCATAGACGCAAAGGGAGTAATTAATCATGCATGTGTAATAATCGATCCATAAGCTTCCTCTTTCCAGCACAAGCACATGAAAAATAATAGGAATATGGTAATCAAATGATAACCAACTAATTCATAGAGGAAGTTGAATACAAAAGGAAATTCTAACCTTATGCAATACAATGTCAAAAGGGCCTTGAGCTGAAAGTGGTCTGTTTAGATCAATGGCTACAAATAATATCCCTTTGTTCCTGCACCACAGCAAACAATTAGGAACAACTGCAACCACTGACAAATGAATTACGGAGGCATAGATTTATATTACCAAAAGAGTCAGGAAGTTTGATCAACCTAACTATTAAACTAATCAAAGCAACAAAGAGCAATGAAATAGGAAAGAAGCCAATACATGTGTTGGGGCTTACTGTTAAATCATACAGTCGAGTATGGCCAGGAACACTATGAAATGGAGTATAGCCAGTTAAGTGAAATAGATACTACCAAACTCCCAAATTATTTCTAGACGAAAAAACAACCATTGCATGGTCCCCAAATCCAGGGGCAGAGGTAACAAAGCAATCCAATCAACAACGTTTGAGCGAACAAGTCCTTTTACACGTCGGGTGGTAAGATGTCTATAGAGAATAAGTAACCATAGTATCAATTAAGATTCAATCAGATGTAATATTTTTTTTTATAAAGATAACTTTCTGGACAACTAAACGAAAGCGACCTCTAAAAGGCCAAAGAATATTCGCGTCCTCTACATTAAAGAGAAGAACGCACAAGACATGGATTAAAACCACGTCGAAAGAAGCGTATTGTCCTAAATCATACTTGCCACTGAAAATTACAATCAAAACAACCCAAAAAAAAAAATCATGAGAAACCAGAAATGGCTGGAGAGGATTACAGTAGAGAGAGAGATTAATACCTAGCTAAACCTTCAAGCTTGGGCTGCAAGAAGCTTTTAATCTTCTTGGAGGTAAGAGCGTAACCGACGACAACAAGATTCCTCTGGAGAGGATACCCTACGGCGATCGACGACGCAACCACCTCATCCTCCACCGATACCTCATCGTCTCGGTCAAAATCTCCCAGCACAGATTCATCGTGCAGCTTCATGTCCGCAAATCAAACCCTAAAAATCAGAAGAAGAGAAGAGGAAGAAGAAATTGAGAGTTAAGGAGGGAGAAGAACGCAGAATGCGAATAGTAGTAGTGTGGAAAACCGGGTCGAGAGGGGAAGATATTTAAGGCGTAAATACATAAAACAAACACGTACATATATAGAGAGAGAGAGTGATCGGAGAAAATGTGTGCTTGGTGTTTTTTTGTGTGTGTAATTTTCTTGGATGGTGAAGTAGAAAGAGAGAGAGAGTGAGAGGCCGGACGAAGCCAGGTTGAGCGCGTACTTATACGCGTTGTCTCACGTGGACGCCTGTACCTAAATAATTATCCTCCCAAGAGTATACACATGTAACTTACTCTCGACTTGCCAGGTGGCATTTTACACAGCCATGTCATCCAATCGAAAGAGGATTAATACTTATTGACGAATACGGTGAGGAATTGAGGCGCATTCTAAAAATTAGGATGTAAATTTTGTTCCAATTTTAATTTGGGTTGATCGAGTTATGGGTCAAAATAGTTCCGACTGATCAGGGCATGAGTTGAAGTTGAGTTGAGCATGAGGCGGCCCAATTTGACATGTAGCTAGACCGAAATGATAAAACAATGTCATTTTGTAAATTTTTTTAAAAAAGAAGTAAGGATAGGTCGGGCCGGCACATGAGCCATCCAACCCTAGGGTCCTTTTGACCTGGCCTAGTCCAGCTTATTGGCATTTCTACTAAAATTATTGGTTATTTAATTATAATATATTATTTAATATTCTTTTTTTTCCTTACTCTTTTCTTTTTTTCTTGTACCGACTCACAAAATAATCACAATTTTGGTAGGATTAATTAATGGATAAAATAAATTAAAAATTAAAACTAGAAATTCTAATTTTTTTGAAGAAAATCTAATTAATTTCAAAATTTGTAGTCTAACTTAAATTTGAATTAATTCAATTTTTAATTTGAACTTTTGTATTTTTATAAAAAGTTGAAATCAAGGCCTAATCATTATCATACAAAGAAATTTAATTATAGTGAAAAATAAAATCTTGTTAATTGAATAATCATTAAGTGTTATTTAAATCTGTGTTTATCAAAACTGACATGTAAAAAATTAAAAAATTTATTAAAAACAGATAACATTCAAAAGTGTCTTTTTATTGATGAAAAAAATTTAGATATGGAAAGATTGTGTCAATTACTTTTATATTGCAGTCCCTATCTTAGTCTTGATGGGATGACTATCTTGGTGGGGGAGTTATGGTCCATTTGCGATGGATTAATTTTTGCATGAGATCATGATTTTCGACGGGTCATGGTAGAATCGGATAGCATGAAGACAATGAAGATGGTGAATTATAGTGTCATTTCTTTACATCTTCTGTCTGTTTTGATTGTGGATATTCAAGCTTTACTTGTTGAGAATTGACTTTGTTTTATTAAGCATATGTTTCGTGAAGGTAATTTTGCAACAGATTATCTGACTAAATTAGATCATGACATTTCGTCAACTTTTCAAGTTTAGGAGGAGATTCCTTACGCCCTCTTCTTGATTATCTGGGCTGATATCTATAGTGTTTCTTTTATGAGATAGTTTTGTTTTTTTTGTCTCATTTGTAACCAAAAAAAAACATTGACTCCTTAAAATATTAAAGTCCTCATTGCTGCCTTAGAATAAAGGTGTTAAAGAAATGCATGCAATGTTTTCATATAATCTAATCATGGCTATTATTAGCCAAGGATGACAAGTCTTGTGCATCCAATCAGCAATTATTGAGTAAAATTAGAAAATCGTGTACAAAATAGGTTCCTAAATAGCATTTCCAAGATCTGTTGCCTTGGGTTGATCATTTTTGTAAACAAAAATAATATTTTAATCTAACTTATACTTTTAAAATCTGTTAAAACTCTTTAATAACAGTATAATAGTCATTAATTATTATTATTATTTTAAGTACATATAATATCTTCAACTTGTCATGAACTGATGATGTCAGTAACAATAAACAAAACATGGTCGTAATCAAGCCAAAATAAGAGCAGGCGGATAAGGCTGGACGTTGATCAGACACAGACACATACAAAACAACGTTGTAGACCACATCAGGTTGCGACATTTTAAACTCCGAGCAATGAAAGCGTTTTGACACTAATCTTATATTTTATCATCCCGACAATTAGGGACTTCACAAGTTTAGGTTCATTTGATAAAATAAGCTAATTAGTGCAATCAAGTGGAAATATTTCAAATTGAGGGCAAATTCGGATAAGCCTGTCCAGAAAAACACTCGAAGAATTCCACTCAATGGATAAGCTTCCTCCTGTAATTCTGTTAGGTTAGACTTGATTAGTATGACCAACAAATGTCACTCACAAAGGTGGCAGACACATGGGGCCGTTAGATTGAGACAGTATTCCAACTTTTGTGCAATGAAGGCACCCAATGAGAGGAACAGCCACGATTTGACCTTCACGGCTTTGATCAAGCCCCACACCCAAACGAAGCGAAGAGAATAAAGTCACGAGCCTAAACACAAACGGTTGATATACATGAGGTCGAGTCAGTACACTACATTTCTTCAGTAGCGTTCTGGGTTTTCTGCTTTTGGCAAGTGTTATTTCCTGGGATTGCATTGCTGATAAAAGTAAGGCAACGATTAACATATAAAGGTTGTTCCTTTTTTGTGATATATGGAATCGGACAAGAACACTGGAGCAACCCTTTACAGAGTCGATATATTTCTTTAGCTGAAGCTTTCTTCTTTCCTCTGATAAGGATGACTCAGAGTTTCAACCCAATACGCCTTGAAAATGAAATGGTGTGTCCAACACTAATTTAAGCTTGCACCTCTTTACAACATTATGGCTTTAAACATGAAGGGGAATCACTAGCAGGAGTTATTATTGTCTCCAGTGCGTTGGGAAGTGTATATAGGAAAAGCAAAAGCACCCAAGAATTCCAGGAGATTATATTTCTAGTCCCGTGACTGAAGCATACCTTTACCTGAAACATATGGTTCACTGATAACCAGGAGACTCGATTGTTAAGACATATCATCCAAGAGCTTGCCTGAACAGTCTTTTTTCCGTTACACATGTTTGGAACCTGATAATCAACCCAAGAGGGATTTGGTCCTACAGTCTGAACCTAGCAAGCAATTAACAACTAGATAATAATGATCACACATAAACAGCCATGCATATAAAATTATTACCGTGATATGTTTGAATACCCTTCTCCCTCCCAAAAAAGTCATTTTATCTACTACTAACAAGAAATCGGAATCACATTGATTCCAGCTTGCACCACATCAATGAAGTCAATTGGTGCATATAGACGACAGCAACTAACAATGGAGTCATAAACAATTATACGCAAGATAAAGCTAATGACCAGTTCATCATTGTGCAAGGACAGAAGTTCAGAACTCATATGACATTATTATTTGATGTCCCTATATTTGATATAGAACATACCGCCTGGAGCAGAACCCACAAAGAGGGGCTTTCAGTTATGCTCGGTGAAAAGAATAATGTTTGTGAGATATATACTCCAGCAGATAGACATACGATATGACCCATGCTTAGCTTAAATTCACCACACGTGTTGACATACGATATGACTCATGCTTAGCTTAAATTCACCACCGTGTAAATTGGCAGTAAAGCACACACACAGGTGCAGATAACTATTATTATAGAAGGATCTCAGGTGACAAATAGTAGAGATGTATCACTGAAATATTGCCAATAGACTTATCAACTTGGGAAAAAGGTTCTCACAGATGAGCCAAAGCAGTTTCCAGGAGGCTCAAATACTACCAAGATAGGATGTTCAAATACTCCCAACATTAGTTATTTCCGCTCTCCTTGCTACTCTCTCTAGCTCAACTTCAAATTAAAGTCAAACTAACCAAACATTTTCTATAGTTAACAATTCTCACTGATGAGCCAAAGCAGTTTCCGGGAGGCTCAAATACTACCAAGATAGGATGTTCAAATACTCCCAACATTAATTATTTCCGCTCTCCTTGCTACTCCCTCTAGCTCAACTTCAAATTAAAGTCAAACTAACCAAACATTTTCTATAGTTAACAAATCTAAAGGACTTTGCCAAACATTTTATATTCTTTTAATGTAATTATGTGATACTTTTCAGACAAATTAGTTTTTGTTAGTGGTTATGATTGGGTGCATGAAGTATTAACTATAAACTTAGGATCAGAAATACATATTTATCATCACAATATAAAGTATCTAACTCCAAACTTAGGATCAGAAATAAATGTTTACCAACACAACAGAAGAGTATCTAACTCCAAACTTAGGATCTTATAAATAATTATCAACCCAATATAGACCATGCTGCAGTGCGAACCAAGTACAGTTTGCATAGGTGTACAGGAAAAGAATTAGCTACACATTAACCTCTCTTGACAAATTTGACTCTCCCTATCAAAGCATAAAGATCCCATTACTCTCGAGTCCACGACTTAATTGACCATCTCCACCAACTTAATGCAAATAAGTGCTCACTCAAGATATTTACTGCAGCATACAAAAATATTGTACAGCTGAAAGAGTGTGGATCTCACATCTCGCTTTGATGACAATAACCTGAAAACTGAAGACAACCAGATATATTGATGACATCTCAGTGACTAATCAAGCCTGATTGACTGCAGAGTATATCATGAGACATAATGCCTGGTTATGCAGGACTTTGAGTCCAATATTGTCTTATTACCCTCAAAGATTTGTCACAAATTACCCATGAAAGACTCTCCTTCGGTTCCCATATTATTCCAATAAAGTCCTAATATCACTGGCATCCCAAAATCAACTAAATTGACAGCATTTAAAGTTTGGTTGCCATGGCTCACCACCTGAACCTTGCAATGATATAATTTTCATCATTTCATGATTCAATTTAAAAAAAACTGTGATATTCAAGGACTTAATAAGACAATTGTAGAAAAATAGAGTGAAACAAGAATGACATAGTGAATTACGTGGTTCGGTTAATCCAACCTACTTTCACAGGAACAAACAACTTCTCTTATTTTTCTTCTTTTTTAATTACAAGATGTAGAGTTTTATAATGTACAAACAGGGTTTTAATTTAGGAAAGAAACCTATCTACAGAAGGATATAATTAGGGGAGATTGGCCCCAATTTAGGAAAATCAAAATAGGAGGAAATCCCTCAATCTTGTGATTTCCACACTCCGCCTCAAGTTGGATCATAAATGTTGACCATATCCAGCTTGCCAATGAAATCATCAAAATTTTACCTTGACAACCCTTTAGTGAATATATCGACTGTTTGCTCCGTAGTAGGAATATATATCATGCAAATTATCCCTTCTTTAACTTTCTCTTTGATATAAGTGTCGGTCCACCTCTATATGCTTGGTTCTGTCGTGTTGAACTGGATTGAGGGAAATACTGATTGTTGCTTTGTTATCACAATAGAGTCTCATAGGTGATTCTAATGTGATATGTAGTTCTTGCAAGAGTTTCTTTAGCCATAACCCTCACATATACCGTGTGCCACAGCTCTGAACTCAGCTTCAGCACTACTTCAAGCCATGATTCTTGCTTCTCCACATAACTAGATTTCCCCATACAAAAGTGCAATATCCAGAAGTTGATCTTCTATCATCAGTAGAGCCAGCCCAATTTGTATATGTAAACATTTCTATTCCCCTTCCATCACATTTCTTAAAGAATAGGCCTCTACCAGGAGTACCTTTGAGGTACCTGAGAATCTTATACACTCCTTCAAGGTAAGCCTCCTTCGGTGAATGCATATGTTGACTCGACACGCTTACTGCGAAAGCGATGTCTGGTCTGTTATGAGAGAGATATATTAGTCCACCACCAATCTTTGGTATCTTTCTTTGTCAACTGATTTCCCTGTATCAATCGTTCCCTTGTTTCTATAGGAGTATCACTCGGCTTGGAACCCAGCATGCATCCCAGTTTCATTTAATAGATCAATCACATATTTTCGCTGTGAGACACTAATTCCTTTTTTTTGATCTAGCAAACTACATGCCTAACAAATATCTCATCTGGCCAAGGTCTTTTACTTCAAATTCAGTGGCCAGGACTTTCTTCAACCTTGCCATTTCGAATACATCATCCCTTGTGAGTAAAATATCGTCCACATACACAATTAAGATGGTTTTCTTCCCTTCTTTGGATTGTTTAAAGAACATGGTATGATCCGAATGGCCATGTTGATATCCTTGACCCTTTATCACTTTACCAAATATGTCAAACCATGCTTTTGGAGACTGTTTCAACCCATATAATGATTTCTTTAGCTTACAAACTTTTCCTTCCTCCCCCTGTTCGTAAAACCCTGGTGGTAAGGTCATAAAGACTTCTTCCTCTAACTCACCATTTAAAAAGACAATTTTTATGTCAAATTGTTGTAGTGGCCAATCTAAGTTGGTTGCCAAAGAGAGTAAGGCTCGTATTGTATTTAGCTTTGCCACATGTGCAAAGGTCTCTGTGTAGTCAATTCTATAGGTCTGAGTAAACCCTTTTGCAATAAGTTGTGCCTTATACCATTCTACCGTACCATCTATCTTATAATTTACTGTGAATACCCATTTGCATTCTAATGGTCTTTTTCCTCTCAATACCTCCACCACGTCTCATGTCTCATTCTTTTCAAGAGCTCTCATTTCCTCTAATACTGCTCCCTTCCACTCAGGTTTTGAATAGCCTCATGAATATCTTTTGAGATTATGATCCTGTCAAGGTTAGAGGTAAAAGCACGATATTTGGTAGATAAGGTATTATAAGACACAAATTTTGATATAGGATGAAGAGTACAAGAACGTGGTTGTTTTCTCATAGCAATAGGAAGATTTAGGTCATCAGAATTTATTGCCTAGTCATGGTGGGTTGGATTTGTCAATGGGTCCGACTCCTTTGGTGCTTCGGGTGTGAGGTTCTCTTGAGATTGTGGCTTTCGCCACCTTGAGTAAACCAACACTTCTTTTTGTTTCTTTTCATCTTCCCCCAAAGGTGAGAGGGTCATAACATCGGTAGCCTTTTTAAGCAGGGGAATAGCCAAGGAAGACACATTTAATGGCTCGTGAATCTAATTTGGTGCGATTATGAGGGTGGATATGAACAAAGGCAGTGCACCCAAACACTCTTAATGGCAAGTCAGAAATGAGTCTTGAGGTGGGAAAGGATTCCTAGAACTTTTGAACCGGTGTGATAAAGGATAGGATACGGCTAGGCATTCGATTGATTAGATAGGTAGCTGTCAAGATAGCATCCCCCCAAAAAATTTTAGGTTAGAGGGTAGTGAAGGGGCTCGGGCAACTTCAAGGATGTGCCCAAGGATGTGTCGGTCTTTCCTTTTAGCAATCGCATCTTGTTGGGGTGTATCTACACAAGACCTTTGGTGGATTATGCCATGCTCTTGAAGGTATGTGCCCAACACTTCATTAAAGTATTTAGTACCATTATCAGTATGAAGGAGTTGGATATTGGTTTGAAATTTGGGTATGGACCATAGAATGGAAATTCATAAAGACTGAACAAACCTCAACCTGATCAAATAAGAGGTAGCCCCAACAAAGACATGTATGGTCGTCAATAAAGGTAACAAACCACTTGGCGTGTGTTCTATTTAAGTTTAGGATGGTCCTAATAGATCTCTATGAATCATGGTGAATGGTTTCGAGGGTTTGTATATTGATCTAGGAAATTGTGCCTTTTGATGTTTTGCAAATTCACAAATTTCACACTGAAAATCAATGAACTGTTTATTCAAGAAAAGGGATGGACACAAACGTTTCATATAATGAAAATTGGGATAACCCATCCTAGAATGCCATAATAAAAGTTCACTATCTTTAGAAAGAAATGCTTAACCACAACCAGTCTAAACATGATATTGAGTAGTGTGACGTCGGTCACTTACAATCTCCTACTCAAAGTAGTAGAGTCCCTC
Organism: Erythroxylum gracilipes; assembly: GCA_026413385.1. Taxonomy (NCBI): domain Eukaryota; kingdom Viridiplantae; phylum Streptophyta; class Magnoliopsida; order Malpighiales; family Erythroxylaceae; genus Erythroxylum; species Erythroxylum gracilipes. Next base: position 4,038,140 of record JANZLC010000002.1, read on the forward strand.
ACACTCCTTAGCACTGCCAATCCTCTTCCCCGATGACAGATCCTGGAAGGTGCAATAGGACGGGAAAAAAATTAGCTGAACAATTCAATGTCCTAGTCAATTAGCTTATAGATAATAGGTTACAAGCTAATTTGGGGACCTGAAGGACGGGATCAAGAATAATAGAGTCAGATAACTGAATACTCCCTTTGTCGACTACTGAGGAGATAGAACCATTTGCAATTTTAACCTTTAAATTCCCATAACAAGGCTAGTATGTAGTAAATAAATGATAATCACTAATCATGTGATCAGAGGCTCCTGAGTCAATAATCCATGGAGTATTAAGACAAGTACTTAAGGCTTTTAGACAACTATCTCGTTGGGTTAATATTCTAGAAGCAAACGACTAACCAGATGTTTTGAAAGTCGAGAACAACTCATATTGTTTCTCTAGCTGTTCAAAACTAAAGCTACTGTTATTAGTTTTTCCTTTCAGATTCTTTTCAGCCTGAGAGTTAACTTTGGATTGATAGCCTCGATTTTTCTGTCTGGGTTTCCAATTTGCTGGTTTCCCATGCAATTCCCAAAAATTGTCCTTGCGCGACCTGGTTTCTCACAATGTTTGCACCAAGGACGCCCTTTTGTTTTGGGCCCAAAGTCTGTTGTTGGGTTGGTCCAAAGTTAATAAGTTGTTGGTTTTGGCTGGAGCCCAGTTGTCATTTATTTTGGCCCGATTGTGACCCACGAGCTACTAGGGCAAAAGACTCATGCATTTCTTTCTCCTTCAGCATGACTTGTCGTGGGCTCTCGTCACGACGCACCTCTGCAAGCCTCTCTCGTCGATGACAAAGGGCGTCGACTCAAGATTCGGCCCCTCACTTCATCGAGTTCGCAATTCAACCCTACCAGAAACTCAAAAACCTGTTTGCTTTCTACCTTCCTCTTGTAGTGTGTGCTGTTGTTAGGGCATCCCCAAGCCTCATCTGAACTTAGATTGAGTTCTTGCCAAAGCCACACCATTTCCATATAATATTCAGTGACTTCCCTTTCACCTTGTTTCAGTTGACACAATTTGATCTTTATCTCAAAGATTTGGGAAGCATTTTCAACATCCGAGTAGGTCTCCCGAACGACTTCCCAAACATCATGTGTCGTCGGCAAAAACAAATAGGTCTTTCTGATTGAGGGCTGCATCGAGTTCATCAACCATGCAGTTACCATTGAATTTTTGAATCTCCAGCGCTGCAGAGCCAGCGTCTCGGTGGTGAGTGGTTTCTTCCAAGGTTTTAAAACCGGACCAGATCGGCTGATCCGATCAGAAAAAGTTTGAACCGGCCAGTGATCTGGTTCGATTTTACCTAATAACCTCTATGTATAAAAACTGGTCGGTTTATCAATGAACCAGTTGGTTTTTTGACGAACCGGTCTAACCGGTCTGTCACTGTACAGATCTATAGATATAGATCAAGGCTACTTCAAGTTTCATTTCATCGAACCCTCTCAGGTTTCTCCACACCTCTTCACTGTCTTCTCTTCACCAACTTCTGATCTTCTCTTCAACATCTCTCACTGCCTCCATAGATGTAGAAATCGAGCTCTTCTCTTCAAACTTCAGATTTCATTTCATCGAACCCTCTCCTCGCCTCTTCACTGTCTTCTCTTCACCATCTCTCACCGCCTCCTTAGATGAACAAATCGAGCTCTTCTCTTCTCTTCTCAAATTCTCTCCTCGCCTCCACCATCTTCTCTCTTCTAATATCTCATTTCTAACCCCTTTTGCCTACTTATTTCAACGAATTGCGGAGGCAAGCTACGAATGACGTTGGCATTATTGCAGGCTTAATTTGATAAGAATTAAGGAGCCCACAGTTGCTGCTATTGTGTATAGCCTGGACAAAAAAGCGTTGAGGAAAGGAGAGCAGAGTATTCTCATCTTTGATTTTGGTGGAGGAACTTTTGATGATTCTTTGGTGACGATTGAGGGGATTTTTTAGGTGAAAGTTACAACTGGTGACACTCATCTTAGGGATGAGGATTTTGATAATAGCCTGATGAATCATTTTAATGAATGGGTTTTGTCAAGTTTGAGCATATCCTGGGCACATTCTAGGTAGTTTCTCCTGTTTAGTTTCTCCACTATGAGATTGAATGAGGAAGACTCCACATTTTGTGCGGCTATGGTAGGGAACACCTCCCTCTCGTTATTGAGAGTTTCATAGGAATGGAGTTGCTGGTGGTGACAGTCATTGAAGATGGCGGTCACACTTGCTCTGATACCATGTAGAAAAATAGAGTGGAACAAGAATGACACAGTGAATTACAAGGTTCAATTAATCCAACCTCCTTCCATGGGGACGAACAACTTCTCTTATATTTCTTCTTTTTTTTTCTGTACAAGATATAGTTTTATAATGTACAAACAAGGTTCTAATTTAGGAAAGAAACCCATCTATGGAAGGATATAATTAGGGGAGATTGCCTCCAATTTAGAAAGATCAAAATAGTAGAAGGAAATCCCTCAATCTCGTGATTTCCACAACAATAATATGCCATCTTTCAGTAACAGTTACGTTTTTCTCTTTCATTGCTGGAATCCAACTTTTGACAAAGAAATCATGCTACAGAAAAGAACTATAAATAATCTGCCCAACGCTCACTAAGTGCAACAATATGACAAGCACTCAATAGCCAAAACAAGAATGAAATTTAACTGTTGAAGGAACTCTGAATAAGTTAAGCATCCAACATTGATGCCAAGCAAAAAACGTGTGTGTGTGTGAGAGAGAGAGAGAGAGAGAGAAAGAGAGGGCTAGATTATCGTTACACAATTGTATGGACCCACTAGGTGGAGAAGTAACCATCACCCATCCAAAATAAAATAATATAGTAGCCATTGGTTACAATTTATAAATCACCAGCCAAAGAAAACATGTATAAAAGAAAATCCATCCAATATGTAATCCTTCATGCTTTGAAAATGAAATGTGCATCTCTCACACTCAAATCAGTGAAAAGGCATTAAGCAAAAATTTACCTTTGAATTGACACTGGGATTGCAGTTTCGCCTCCATCGTACTGAATATATTAGTAATCACATGTCTCACAAATCAAGAAGATCAATCTTTCCTGACGTGGAACAAATCTTATCTCATTAGTTTCAACTTAAAGATGAGACAAAGAAGCCTTCAAGATTCACAAAATGTATGTGTCATAAGAAAAGTAAATGGTCACGTTATCTCATGAACAGCAATCCGAAGTCTGATTTCCATCTAACACCTGCTAAACTCCTTATCATTTTAGACGAGTCCTGAAGTGTACAATTGCACTGGGTCAAAAAATTAAAATCACATGCCAAAGGCTATATTCAATTCCATTAAATAAAGAACCGGAAAGAACTACAATTTGCATGTTGTGAAAATGCAAGCCTTAGACTGCATACTTCCAAGGGAAACATGATCAGCACTTGTTTAATTAAAGCCTAATACAAGAACATCAGTCCTTTCTTCATTATCTCATAATCAACAGCAAAACTTTGTAATATTACCGGTAGATTTTAAATTCCAACGCGGTAGGAAGCAAATAAAAAGTAGGTCAAACAAACTTTTCCAGACAGAGATCAATTATACTTCAATCCTAAAAGCATTTGAGATCAAAATATAACTCAATAACCTATTGCAGCACGGATACCAGCAAGGAGATTACCATGAAAGATTTAGATCCAAGATATGACATAAACATAATACCAATACATCATAAACACTATACCAATTAGTAACTTTCTCCCTAAGATTGGAAGGCCTTGGCCCATAAAGCATAGAAATGATTCGCATCTTTAAGATTCTCATAAATAAGACATTATGTCTACTGAAATAGTAGCTGAACTGTCATGTTGTCAGTAACTAAATATATACTGAATAAGCAAAGATTTGATGATCGGAATTGCTCATGCAACAGGTATTACAAGAACTATTTGAAACCTCATAAATGCATGTAACACGTGTCAAGCTTAATCGCATGTTGATCTTATCTTCATGCATGCAATCAAGAGGACTCGTTCAACAACCTACATGAAGTCTATAGTAATGATAAAAGCTTTACGAGCACTTAAAACTCCGATTTCTGCGGAACTCAAAACTAACAGTTTCCTCAACTCAAACATGGTATCATAAGAAACATTAATTAGCATGTGCACAAGAACACAATCAAGCATTGGACATGTTTACTGTCTCAGCCACAAAATAGCATGCTTATGAACCTCAGAAGTTTTTCTGAAGGGAAATTTAAACAAAATAGTACTTTGTTTATAATTGCAAAGAGATTGCAAAAAATCTTTCAATTAGGTAAAACCTTTATTTCTTATTATTGGAAATGAAACGCTGCTACTTCAGCTACAATGCACTGTAACAGTTCCTTGCTAATTCTACTATTATCTGACAGTGAGCTAATATTACATGTCTATCATTAAAAGAAGCAAGCCTTCTCCTCCCAAAGGAAGTCAGAACCTGAGAGAAACTCATGGTAAGCCACGAAGCTCCTGGATTGCAGTCTTAAGCACCTCATCTCCAGCAACTTGTCGCAACTGTCTTATGAGAATATTCTTGGCCAACTTCCCATCCTGTAATAAGCCATGTGCATAATGAACAAAAAGAATGTCACCAGTAACTCTCCAAGCACAAATTACAATGAATAATATGAGTGAAGCAAGATTTCTGTGCTCTTTACCTTAGAAGCATTATATAAAGTCTCCACTTCCTGGCATTTGGAGGGAGGAAGCAAGTTTCTGATTTTTTTACAAAGTTCTTGGAGGGAATACCTCATTGAGCTCCTCACATGACCTAAAAAACAAAAGTGATGAAATTCCTTCCAAAATGGAGTTCAGGAAGAGGTAACCACGACTAAAAGCAGAAACGGGGGTTTACCTTGCACTGAATTAGAAAGTTTGAAGCTCAAAACACACTCGGGTATAATGTGGCTATTCATATTACTTGACCAAACAATATACCACTTGGGATTCCTAGGATCATCAGCACCATTATCATAGTGAACACTAGAAGGATAAAACTGCTTAGATCTCAGTTCCACTTTCTCTACATTTCCTAGTATTACTTTACACAGCATAACATGCTTTTCACCATTACTATCCGCCTCAGCCAACTTAGCACTGAAGAAACACAAACCCACGAATAAAACTAATCATCAGTAACCCTAACACTAAAAAGACATTGTACATTCACAAATAGCAAGATTCACCTCTCAAATGGCAATGCCAAAGGAGACAGCAAAATACCAGACCGGTAAGGTTCAACCCCAGCAAAGTTCTTGCCACGCACCCCAAACCCATACGCTAAAATGTTATCAACAACTTTCGCAGAAGCACCATGCCAAGCATACACCATATTGCAAGAACCACGAAGAGCCCTTGTAAGCTCAGTTTGCTTCTCAAAAACCTCATAACGCGCTTTCTCCAAGGGACCCACGCGAGTGCACTGATAAATTGCCGTAATAGTAACACCTGGATCGACCCCCCTCATTCCAGATAAAAAGAAGTCCTTATACATAGAGAAAACGATCTCACCTTCTGGCAGTAACCTCGTACTCGGCCATCTAGATGTTTCCACTTCAGGCAAATTTACAAAATCCTGCCGTTTTGATCCTTCAAAGTCGTCGTCATCTTCCTTCTTTGTCGAACTCACCTCGGCCTCTTGTTGAACTCCCTCCATTTGCTGTGCTTTAGTAGAATTTCCATCAACCATAACCTCGATTTTGATACTCTGAACCTCCGGTTCCTGCAAATCATCGTCACCGTCCTCGCAAATGCAAACTTGAGGGAAAAAACACTTCCCCTTCACATCAATCCAAGCAATTGATCTCTGTGCCCCACTCACCAGATCAACCTGCAACATACGTAACAAATCAAACAAATAACTCACGCCACCAATTGAAGCGTCGGCGAACGTCTTCCCCTCGGCGAAAGCAACTTTCAGAGACTCGACCACTTCTCCGGGATAGTCCTGCCACTTTCCTTCACCGCTAGAGTACATGAACCGAAGCGGCGCAGCACTGAGCTTGAAGTTGGCATGGTTCTGAAGCAGCAATTGGACGGAGCCGTGATTCACTCGAGGACTCGACAAAGACGATTCTCTCTCCGGAAGCCTAACCGTCGGGGACTCGACCGCGGTCTTGGACTCGCCTTCCATCTCCTCGCAGACGCAAACTTGAGGGAAAAAACACTTCCCCTTCACATCAATCCAAGCAATTGATCTCTGTGCCCCACTCTCCAGATCAACCTGCAACATACGCAACAAATCAAACAAATAACTCACGCCACCAATTGAAGCATCGGCGACCGTTTTCCCCTCGGCGAAAGCAACTTTCAAAGACTCGACTACTTCTCCGGGACAGTCCTGCCACTTTCCTTCACCGCTAGAGTACATGAACCGAAGCGGCGCAGCACTGAGCTTGAAGTTCGCATGGTTCTGAAGCAGCAATTGGACGGAGCCGTGATTCACTCGAGGACTCGCCGAAGACGATTCTCTCGCCGGAAACCTAACCGACAGGGACTCGACCGCGGTTTTGCACTCGCCTTCCATCTCCGGTTTTTCGCCGTTCACTTAGCTTCTCGGATTTGGGGACAAGAACCGGGTTAAATCAGAAAAGGCCGTTTCTGGGACCGCCTGTTATAGCACCAAGAAAAGCCTGACTTTCAGTGTATTTACTGAAACAGCCTTACATTGAGTCGGTTGCTGCTTGAAACTTGGAAGGGTAATTATGGGAATTACAACAAACAAACAATGTTGCTCCCAATGAGAGATGAGTGTGGAGACAAGATGCCACGCTGAACTGACTTGTTGGCTAAGTTTCAATGTCATCCACGTAGGATTGATTTCAAAGTCATATCTAGTTACAACTATTATACTAAAAGTCTCTTGTTATTTATTATGTTAAGAATATTTATTATTAAAAATTAAGTTATAATAATTATAGAAATTTCATGTAAAATTACGTTCTTTATTCATATTTTAAAAATATACTTTAAGACAAAATATTAGATTTAAAGTTTAAAAAGTTCAACCAATATTAGATAATCAGAAAATATAATTAAAAGAGATTGTATGAAATTTAATTTAAGAATTATTAAATAAACATCAATTATTTTTTTATTTATAAGAATTTATTAATTTACATAAGTTATGAATTTTTAACATAAAATTTTTTAAGTTAATTGAACTTGAAAATTGAAAACATAACAAAAAAAGGTTAAAATTGAACCAAAAAATTAGACAATTCAAGATTTTTACAATTAAACTGACCAGACTGATTAGGTTTTTAATCGTTGTTATTTATTTTGTTCGCAATCTTTTTAGTAATTAATTTTCATATTTAAGATGGACCTTAAGACACTACTGTACATCAAATTCTGCTTCATTTCAATCAAATGCCTGTTTCTAACTTGACTTTCTTTAGATCCCAACCTTAATTTGTCTTTGTGGTATCGAACCTGCAATCTAAAACCTTTGAGATCTAACCTTAAAATCGTAGGAAAAGTTCATAAGTCCATTTTCAAAAGTCATAACTCATAAGTAAAGATATAAAGTGCATTCCTTACTTATTACTCAAGCAAAGAATTAAAATTTTAATTTAATTAAATAAAATTTAAATTATTTGAATTCAAAATGATATTTAAACTTAAATCTTAAAAACTTGGAATTTTAAATTCAATAGAATTAAGTTTAAAATTCAAAAACTCAACAAAATTAAAAAAAATCAAATTCGTTGATAAACTAAATTTATTTTAACTCAAGTTAATTAAAAAATTTAATTGAATTCAAATTTTATAAAAGTTGAAATTAATTTAATTTATTATTAATCAAAATGATATGATCTAACTCGTATTTTTTGCCCTCTCTTATTATCGACACTACTTGTGCATGCAAAATTTGTTAAATTTGACATTTAGTGATGATTTAAAAATCAGCATGGAAGTTAAATCTATTTTAAAGATATTATTTTTACTAACAGAAAAATTTGAGGTTTAATTTAAAAAAGTATTAAATGAAAATTAATTAATTTACTTTGGTTTATAAGAATTTATTAATTAATAAAATTTGACGAATTAATAAATAAATAAATCTGTTGTTATAAAAATAGTTATTAAAATAGATCGAATAAAATTTTTTAAATTTTTTTTAATTTTTTACTACTTAACTAATCAAACTAGTTTTGCTTTTAATTCTTTAAAAAGCATGAGTTGTTTACTATTAAAAATGATAAATTTGGCCCGATCCATTGTGCCCGGCTCAGGTTTGATCAAGTTATAGGCCAAAACTGCTCGACCCGATCGAGCCAAGGGTTGGACATAAATCAAGACTGTCCCAGCCCAGCCCTGTCCATGCCCGGACCGGAGGCTATAAATAGCTGACGGGCTAATTAGCCCATAGCAGGTCCCAACTGCCCAATGTTATCCCTAGTTATTATAACGAAGAAGAAGACGGAAAAAATGGGGGTGGGTTGTATTTGGATTAACGAATCTATCCGAACAACGTTGTTTGACTCAGAAGAGATCTCTATTACTTCGGGATTGAAATAGATCAAACCAACACTAACTCATGACGTGGTTGTTCTCTGACGAACATCCTGTCATTATACAACAAAGACATACAAACTCACCTGATACAAACTCACCTGTCTTTTTTGCTGAAGATAAGCACCAATTACTAAGCTACTAACATCCGAATTCTCTTCCCGGGTCTCCCTTGTTTGGTAACAGAGTGTCTGCGTATGGGTGCTGTAGTTATGACGGATTCATCTCTCCCTCCTGACTCTCTTTTCCTCGGTTTTGACAGCTCTACTCAGTAAGTCTCTCTCTTTCTGTATGTATCCTTTTAGATTTAGTTATTCAATGTAAAGCCCTCACATTCAACTTACCAGATGGCCAAGTTCGAGTCTTTGTATGTTTTTCGTTGATGGGTTTACTTGGGTTTGTGTGTCTCTCTTATTCCCTTGAGATTTTGATTGTTTAAGGTCCTTGAAGGCTACCGTTTTGGACTCCAATCTCAATGTCGTTAAATCAGAGCTAGTAAATTTCGACTCTGATTTGCCACATTACAAGACCAAAGATGGAGTATATAGAGACCCCACTGACAATGGCAAGATCGTTTCACCTACATTGATGTGGATAGAAGCTCTTGATCTTGTTCTTCAGAGGCTTTCTGAATCAGGATTGGACTTTGAGAAAGTGGCTGCTGTTTCTGGTAGTGGACAGCAGCATGGAAGTGTTTACTGGAAAAAGGGCAGTGATGCATTACTTTCATCGTTGGACCCCAGGAAGCGATTGGTTGATCAATTTGGTGATGCCTTTTCTGTTAAGGAATCGCCGATATGGATGGACAGCAGCACGACCGTGCAATGTAAGGAGATAGAGGAGGCTGTTGGTGGTGCATTGGTGTTGGCTCAAATTACTGGATCAAGGGGATATGAAAGATTCACAGGACCACAGATTAGGAAGCTATATCAGACACAGCCTCATGTCTATGATAATACTGAGAGGATCTCACTTGTTAGCTCGTTTATGGCTTCTCTTTTTATTGGTTCATATGCTTGTATTGACCACACTGATGGGGCTGGGATGAATTTGATGGATATAAACCAGAAAATCTGGTCAAAAGTAGCTCTAGAGGTTTGTGTTGTGTATGTTCTGTTGATTGTTTGTTGCTTCATTGATTCAGCTGCTAGATTTTTGTGCTTCATGCTTCATTTTTATTGTCAATTATAGGCAACAGCACCAGGCTTAGAGGAAAAACTTGGAAAGTTAGCCCCCGCTCATGCCGCTGCAGGTCAGATTGCAGCTTACTATGCAGACAGGTTAGTTCCAAAAGCAACATTGCCTCTGCATCTTCATCTTTGCCTCCCAATTTTACTGCTTAATCTTTTGCTGGATTTAAAGTCTTTGCACTTAATGATGGCTAATGCTATATCGTGCTCTACTTTTACTCGTTTATAGGGCATTTAATTCATTTGGAAGTGTGCATTACTAATGCTATAGCACTAGAAACTTTCATGTGTCGTGTTTCCATTTCCAGTTCAGTCAATATGTAACACATGATGGCTTCTTAAATCTCCGAACAGGTACAATTTCAGGAAGAGTTGTGTGGTTGTTCAGTGGTCTGGAGACAACCCCAACAGTTTAGCAGGTTGATCTTTGTCTCTTTGTGTGATTTGTACCATCATTATTTGACGCTTGGCATTGTTTAATTCATTATTACCATATATAATATAGCTAAACTGAGCATTTCTGGATAGTACTAAACTTTTCAAGTCTCAAACCTGCAGGTTTAACTCTGAGCATTCCAGGGGATCTGGCAATTAGTCTTGGCACTAGTGACACCGTAGGAAAACCAAAATTTCACTGTCTTCTATACTGTGCCTAAAATGTTTAGTTATCACTTTCCTGTCATGTATATCTGTTAAGCCCACAAATGGTGTATCTTGCTGTTATGATCCTCCCTTGTTCCTGAAAAGGATGTGAAGATATAAAAAGTCATCTGAGTGTTTTCCTTGAGCTTCAAACACTGAGAAAAGGAAATTTCCACTCCAAAATATTGAACTTCCTATATCGAGTGGATTTATCTTTTTCCATTCTCGGTTCTTTTCTTTGTTTTGTAAAGAGAACGATTGAATCCTTCCATAACTGGCTTATCTCGTTTTTCCTATTAAGGTTTTCGGGATTGCAAGTGAGCCTCAACCTCGATTAGAAGGCCATGTTTTCCCCAATCCTGTGGACACTAAAGGATACATGGTAATGTTGTGTTACAAAAATGGTTCTCTGGCTCGTGAAGGTACTGATATAATTCTTCATATTTCAGCAGCTTCATTTAGCAGCTTTCATTATCTGACAACTGTTCTGATCAGATGTGCGCAATCGCTATGCTGAGAAGTCTTGGGATGCCTTTGAAAAATGTCTGGAGCAAACATCACCACTTAATGGTATTTATGCATGCTAATAATATTTTTATGGCAGGTTTTGATGTTTTCTTTCTCCATTTCTCACTCTGATCTCTGCAATAGGTGGAAAGGTTGGTTTCTACTATAAAGATCATGAGATTCTTCCTCCACTTCCCAGTGCGTACTTGAAACTTTCTACCCTTAATAAGATCCATTTCTTTCTTCTCGATCAATGATTATATTTTGTATCTGCACTTTTTCCATCTCTCCAAGGGGATGTATATTCCTACTGCTTCAGCATTATTACCATAATAATAGACTTATAGCTACCTCTGCACCCAGTTGGCTTTCATCGCTATATGCTCCAAAATTTCACGGAAGATAATCTGGAAGGGCTGACCGAGCAGGAAGTGGAAGCATTTGATCCCGCTTCCGAGGTCGGTACTCCAAGTAACCGGCATTTGAGATTAAGATTTTGGGGCTTGGCTTTCTAATTTCTTTGATTCAGCAGGTTCGAGCATTGGTGGAGGGCCAGTTTCTCTCCATGCGAGGTCATGCTGAACGATTCGGCATGCCTTCCCCTCCAAAACGAATAATAGCTACTGGGGGAGCATCAGCTAATAAAAGCATTCTGAAAGCTATTGCTTCGATATTTGGCTGTGATGTCTATACTGTTCAGAGACCTGGTATGTGAGTTACTGCTTTTCAAGCTCGAACGTGTTACCTTGAGTTTGCATAATGGAAATCCTTTTCTGGGGTGTTTTGACTTGCAGATTCTGCTTCGCTTGGAGGTGCACTGAGAGCTGCCCATGGTTGGGTTTGCAATAAAAAGGGAATCTTTGTACCTATAGCCTGCTTGTACGAGGGAAAGAGTACAGCTCTCAGCAGCAAGCTTGCAGTTAGTGCCGGAGACCAAGAATTGGCTCACAAGTATTCTTTGTTGATGAAGAAGAGAATGGAATTGGAGAATCTTCTTGTCCAGAAACGAGGACGGTACTAAGTAGCAGATAATCCAATAATACCTTATAGTGAGTTATGTTGTTATTATTTTGTCTTCAAAATTCTTTTTTTTTTTCCTCAACATTATTGTACTTTTTACTCTTTTTTCGAATTAGAATAATATTATTTTGATTATATTTAATAAAATGAAAATATTTAATTATTTATTTTTAATTTAGGCTAAATCAAACTAAACCTGATTTTAAAATAAATTTAAATTTGACACAACCTCAATTTTTTTGCTCTAGATTTTAGGGGAAAAAAAAGTTTAGTATGGTCTTAAACTTCAAATTAAGAAAAAAGTGTTTAAATCAATAATTGAAAAACTCAACTTGTTTGGGAAAAATTATTTACCTTTTCGATTTAATTTATTTTAACAACTCTTGTTTTTAAAAAATGACTAATTTATTAATGAACCGGTTAATTTTTTTAAATTAATACGTTTTTATAAATTAAAATTAATTAATTTTTATCTAACGATCTTTTATTTCAATTAAACTTTTAATTATTTGACGAATAAGAATAATCTTTTTCAATTATATTTTAAAATATTAAATTTATTTAATTTTTAGTTGTTTTATCTAATATCGACTTTTAAAACATTGGCTTAAACCATTTTCTTATTAGTAGCTAACAATTTCCATGGAAAATTCTAATATATTTTGGTTATTAATTTACTTTATTTAGTAAAGTAAAAACATTTATTAAAAGATAAACGCAGCTTATCAGAAATTATAGTTATAATAGCCAAAACGATTCATAGATTGCGAAAAAGATTTATGGTTAATAAAAAATCAGAGCTACAATATTGTTTTACAAAAAAGAGGATTTAAGAAAAACTCAAAAGGGTTTGCAGACTTGTGCTTGCTTTTTGATGGGTCTCGTCCGTAATTTTCTGATTGTTTCCGGGGAAAGTAAAAGTTATGAAATTTAACTTCAATCTTAAATGTTGCCGCTGAATATTACAACTTCACGTGTATGAATTATGATAGTTTGTAACAATGGTGAAAAAATTATTTAAACCCCATTTAAAAAATAATTTAATTTAATTTAATTTTTATAATACAATTAATTAATTAATTATACTCTATCAATAATAAATATATATTATCAGTTTATAATATATTTCTCCAAACTTTGCATTTCAGTAAAATTTTTACTGTGTTATTATTTTTGTTATCTTATTAACAGAACTGTAAGAATAATATAACATTGCGATGATAGATTAAACATGTTAATTTGTTAATTATAATCCATAAATGAGTCATTAATCAAGTAATTTTTTTCTTCTAAAAATTTGGAGATAAAATTTATAGATTATTATATAAAAAGCATATTTAAAAAAGGGTTATTAATAAAGAGTAGATTTATTACAAATAAGAATAATAATAATAATAATAATAACACTCACACACATAATTTAAAGAAGTCTAGTAATACGAAACATTACCATAAATTAATAGAGATATTATTTTCAAATGACCTACGTGAATTAAAAAAGATTAAAATTGAAATAAAATTAATTAATTAATTAATATTAATAATGAAGAAAAAAATGAAAATCAAATAAAATGTCTATCAGCAGCAAATAACTATATTTCTATCAATCAAAAATCAAAGAGTAGATTCTATGTTTCTATCAATCAATATCAATGGGTCCATTTCAAGTACGTGAAGCACAAGCCACGCAACCAGCAAGCGCACACACTGCTTTTTTAACAAGTGCCTGGTTTGCTGCCAAAGAAAGAACTGAGAACAATGAATTGAAAGCGTTTGTAGCGCCCGCCATTACTACCTTGAGGCTTGAAAAAAGTTCAAAAGGTATAAACAAGCCTAATTTATGATTCCTAATGAATAGAAAACTGTTAATTCTAAGTTTCCAAAATCATTGTCTGAGTTCAAAGTCAAAAGATCGAGTAACCAAGTGGGGTGTGTGAAGGATAAGAAGAAGATGGATCATAAAATGGAAAAGCCATGGATGCCATGAATGCTTTTGCTATTTGCTTCCACCATCAAACTGTTGTCTGATTCGTATCAGACGGGTCCACAACCATTTTCTCTTTCACCTCTCCATTTCTGTGAAACAGAACAAACGAAAACAACACCCTCCTATATAAATAATACACCGACTAGGTTAGTTCCAAAAGGTTATTACTGCAATCCCAACACTCTAAAATCGAAACCCGACAAATGCAAGAAACCCCACTTCTTATCTTATACTTCCTGCCGTCTTCTTTGGAGGACATGCATGTCCTAGGCAACATCTCCACTGTTTCATGAACCGAAAACGTTATCCCATTTAATAAAACTACGTCAAGCAACAGGAGCAGGCAAACAGACATGGTAAACCCTTTACAAAGACAACCATTATCAACTGCTGGCTAAAACATGTTTGTTTGCCGGATTCTGCAACAAATTGCAGATTCAAGATCATGCAGGGAAAATCTAGATATCACATTGAGATTAACAATTTTCTCAAGCAAAATGCTCCAAGATGTTAGAAATAGAATAATCTTTTGTTAGGAATCACTGCTAGATATGAGATATCACAGACAATGGAAAACACAAGGGACATAACATCTGAATAAAATTATGCTAGGGATGCATGATACCTTACCTTCACTAACAGCAAACCAAGTACTTAATGTCATATGAGTACTAGTAGTTTTGTTTTGAATATGCGTTTAAACAAACCATTTGCTCAAAATTCCAGAGGTTTTAGCCGTCACAGTGACACCTGGCATCTTAGTATCAGACATGTTCAACAATAGCATTAAACTTTCATGAGTGATTATTAGGAGTAAGTCAGCTAAGCAATCTTGGATTTACAAAGAAACCAAAATAATAAGAGCTAGGTGTTAATTAGAGAGATAATGTACGAAACACATAGCTAAAACATTGTGCAATTTGGGAGCAAATTCCCAGTTGGTGTACAAGAATTACAAGTATTTGATCCATGATTCTTATTGTGTTACTGTGAAACTTGCAGAATAGGGTTAGTTCGTCTGCTATTTCCAGTAGGATAAGATGAAAAGCAGTTCTAGAGATAAATAACTTTCACGTCAATTATGGATGATGCAAACAGGGAGACTCCACCATTCAGTTGAGAATATGATGTTTCCAGATAATAAGCAATCAAAAAACTTATTCCCACTTTCATTGAGTAGCAGTTGATTTAATGTAGAATCAACATAAACCAAATAAAAGTGGTCACACAATCCAGATGGATGGATTCAAACCATACGAAATTTAATATCAAACTCCTCGGACCCAGTTAAATCACAATCTTAAATGGCAAAGCTTGCAGCAAGAAAATATGGATCACAGATTTAAGTGTTGACTCTATCAGCTCCAATTAACAGCAAACGGAGACTCATCGATTCTGACCACTACCCGAATTCATAATCGTGCATGTTTGACATTGGAGCATGTTAAAGGAATGACTTTTCCTACTCTTCTCATATCATTATGCCAAACGTGACAGTAAGCAAAGCAAAGAGTATCTGGAGCAAACGTTCGTTGAACATTTCAATGTTTCATTATAAAATGCTTCAATTATCATTCTTAAGGATAGTTCTTATCAAACTTAAGTTCCAAATTAATACGATAGTGACGAGAAAATTAAGAACAGACCAGTTAATCTTCCACCGACAACATAAAATCCACATTCCGCAAAAATCAATCTGCCTCCTAAGCTAACCCAACCAGACCCAGCCAATACAACTGAAAGCAAGAGGCCATTCAATTGGAAACATATATGGACCACACAAAATGAGAATGGTGCACTAACCATACCCCAACCTCTCATTTACAATCACACACACACCAATTGGTCAGATCCCAACAAAACCCCAAGAATCATTACTTCCATGGAACAACAAACAAATGAAAACTACTCAACAAACATATGATTCTCTGGCAGCTAAACATTCAACAACAAATGAGCAAACGAACACAACAACGAATACAGACAAAACAAATAATGAAGAAAAAAACACAGATCACATTATGAGACGTGGAAAAGCAATATCATTATAATTTTTTTGACGAAACAAAATGGAAGCATGGAAAATTGAGAGGAAACGTACATCAACCGCCGGTCAATGACCGTTCAAGCTAACCAAGGAAAAAAACGAGATGGGTACAAGTAACAACGTATTTTTCATACATATGTGTGGAAAATCCATCATTCCTTTATCATCTTTGGCTCTGCATTTCGATGCAATTAAACGCGTACCCATGATCGACGGCGACTTGTGCGCTCCTCCTCGTCCTCCATTAATGAAAACCCAGAAATAAAACGTTAAAAAAAAAACAGAAATCAAAAGGGGTGTGGTTGGTTGGTCTCTACTTTCTTCTTCTTCTTCTTCTTGTATTTCCTCCTTTTTTTGTTTTTTTGTTTTTGTTCTGAGAGAGTAATAGAGATGAGCTATGTATAATGGTTTGCCTGGCTCCATCCTGTCTGCCTTTTGAGCACACCTACTGCATTTGTTGTTTGTACTGCCTATCGATGAATGCTCCAAAAAGACCTTCGATTTACGGAGGCACAGGAAGAGGGTAGCTCGTGGTGTCCAAGGGCTGCTCGGTCATTCCACGACAAAAACATGTTCCCATGATCAAGAACAACAACAACAGCCATTACAGGAGAACAGTGCAACCCAGTTGAGCCCAACAACAAACACATACCTTAACTTAGAGGAAAACCCAAAAAAAAAAGAAAAAAGCTGCCTGGTTCTTGGGTGTCTTAGAGAGTAGTACTAATAAGTAAGTAGTAATAAAGAGGAAAAAGCAGAGGAGAGAGTGTGGAAGGGCAGAGATGGTTTGTCTTGAAAAGGGTCTAAAAAGGGTAAATTCGATTGGCCTAAGAGAGGCAGTCAGTCTGCAGGCTTTTGGGCTTTTTGGAGACTTCGGTGAAACGCCACTTTCAACTTTCTCTTTGTTCCTCTTCTAAAACATTCACTGCCTTGTCCTTCTACCCTCTGCCTCTTCAATCTTTCTCACTTTTTATCTTTTTTTAACCCATTGTACTCTAGAATCTAAAAAGAAACAGAAAATCAAATAAAAGAGAATATTGTTATCAATTATTATTATTTAGAAAATTAATTAAAACATTTACGGTGATTGTTATTTACTTAAGAGATTAATTGGTGTGAATTTTTCTTATTTGGTTCTTTATTTTATTCTTTATATTTCAAAATGTAATCATTATATTAGTTAATCAAATCTTTAGTTAACAATTTATTAAATTTTAATATTATGTAATTATGAATATAAATAGTTTTTAAGTAATATTATTAAAAATAATTGAAATTTTTAATTAATAAAAAATTCAAAATATAAAACAAAAGCTTTCGAACAATGCGACCATTAAAAATTTAAACTATTAAACTTTTTGATTTGATTTACTTTAATAACTCTTGTTGTTAAAAATTAAATAATTTATTAATTAATTAGTTATTTTTTATAAATTAATAAATTCTCATAAATAAAAATTTTAATTAACAATCTCTTTTTTTTAATTTCAAATTCTTCTATTACCCAATTTGCGAGCATTAATTAGTTTTAAAATTAAGAAAAGGTTAAAGTGACTATCATTATATATTATAAATTAGGTTTTATCTTGTAATTCAATAAATAAAATATAGTATCTTTATCTGTGAGAATTTTTAATATAATAATAATAATAATAATAATAATAATAATAATAATAATAAAATTATAGGTAGTGAGTGATTTAAGAAATTATTATTTAACTTTGACTTGGTAGATGGTAAAGTCAGAAAAATGAAAACAACCTTCTAACTCCCACACCATACCTTCAATGTTATGCCTCAACTATTTCAATTTTTATATGGTCACCATTTAATACCCTCTTCGCATAGTTTATTATTATTATTATTTCAATAAAAATACAAAATTATAATTTTTTAAAGAATTACGTAATTTTGACCTTAAAAAATAATTTGACTAGACTTTTGCTTGATTGCTCAACCAAAGACGTCCGGAGCCGGTTGAGCCAATGAGAAATTGTCGTACTACTACAAGCAAGCACAAACATGTGCCAGCTATCAAACATAAGACCAAAGAGCCTCCACCAACCTTTAATAATTAAAAAAACTTTAATAATGAGTGTATTTAATTAAAAAGTGTTTAATGATGAGAGGTTGTTCATTAATGTGTTAGGGAGTCAAGAGCCGTCCTCTCTCTCTTTGCAATTGAAAGTGATTTTTACTTTTTTATTTATTTTTTATTTACTGCATAAAAATAATATATTAAATCTTCTGATTCAATTATTTTATTATAATTTATTTAATTTAATTTTTTCTATATATTTATGTGAGATTTATATAAATATGAAAGTAAGATTTAATAAAATATGACAGTAACATCATAAGTGAAACAGAACATCTGATACAAAAACCCTACTTTGTTATGCTTCACGGGTCAATAAGCTTGTGTGATTATTAAGAGTCATCTATCTTTCTCTATCAGCCTAAAAGGATCTTACCCCTTTTTCTTATGCATACCTAACCCTAATTGTATATATTTAATTGGATTAATGGAGTTCCTCATAATTTTTTTTTAAAATCATTTTTTCACAATCATATAAGCTCTTCTATTATATTTCATTAATTGTTTATCTATTAATTTTTTAAAATAATACAAAATTTAAAAAAAAAACATTTTGAGTTTGAGACGAGTACAAATTAATTAGATTTTATATTCTTCTGTCCGGTGCTCAATGACAGAGCCACGTTAAGGGGTGGGAGGGCCATGGGCCCCCTTCCAAAGATAATTCCAATATTGAATATTCCTTACCACTTACTTGACTTGTCAACATAAACAAAA
Source organism: Erythroxylum gracilipes (assembly GCA_026413385.1). Classification (NCBI taxonomy): domain Eukaryota; kingdom Viridiplantae; phylum Streptophyta; class Magnoliopsida; order Malpighiales; family Erythroxylaceae; genus Erythroxylum; species Erythroxylum gracilipes. Next base: position 4,056,911 of record JANZLC010000002.1, read on the forward strand.
TAACTCAGAGTTAGTTCAAAAGACTTGACAACTACGTGGTGTTAATTGAGAAGATGTTACTTAAATCAGATTTATGCTATAATGCAAGTAATAATACTAATTCATCGTAAATTGTGTTTGACCCAAAACCTACTAATAGCCTAACACGTCACATCACATGTTAACTTTGGTCTTTGGTTAAACATCAGCCGCGGCCCGCGAGACTGTTAGGCTTCTCTGTTACAATGGAGGAAAAATGCTGGCCTTTTGCAAGAATTTTCATTTTCTATCTACAGTTTTCTTGATTCCTTTGTGATAGTAAAATCTCCAAGATGGCAAGACCTCTTCCCTTTTTGCCTTCAATACATCTTTTGATTGTTTCTTTCGGTATGAAGCAATAGTCGCATTGAAGTTAAGGTTTTTTCATTATGTTTACAGTTTACTCGTGTTCTCCCTCGTATGATAATCCATTATCGTATGATAGACTGTTAGGTGTCACATGTTAACCTATTCAATGTTTGTTATTGGCATTTTATTTATCTTATCGTCTCAATTTCATAATGGCATTTTTTGTGATTACTGATTTGGGTTATTGCCTTATTGGTATGTAGGAATTAGGATATTGATTGATGATTAAGACTTGAGAACAATGAGAAGCTAATTTC
>JANZLC010000002.1:4063811-4075644 GCA_026413385.1 Erythroxylum gracilipes
TGCAGCCCAACAGAATTCATTCCTGGAGCGCCACAAATTCCATGCTATATAGGCAGCAAACTCCGCTCTTTCTTGGCACTGAGACACCCAAATCTGCATAATCAAATCAATAAAAGTGACAGTTATTGGAGATGTAGGAAAGCCCGCAATCTGCCAACACAGTGATGCTCTATGACAATGACCCAACACATGATCACTAAACTCAAGAGATGAGCAGAAAAAACAATTGGGATTCACATCAAGCCCCCGCCGTAAAAGATTAAACTTGGTGAGAAGCACATCCCTACAAGCTCGCCATGTAAAATCATGCACTTTTGGAGACACATGAAGAGCTCAAATTCGGATCCAAATAGTTGATTGCACAGGATGTTGAGCAGCTCCTTCATTACCTAAGCTTACCTGATAACCTGACTTAATCGTATACACACCCCACTTCTCAAAGTGCCACAAGAGAGAACCTGGAAAATTATGAATAGATTAAGGAATGGCAAGAATAAACTTCACATCGTTAGCAGAGAAAGATAGCAACAGTTTATCCACATCCCACTTCTTTTGCCCATCGACAAAGAAATCACAAACGTGTGACATTGGGTCAATAAAAATCATTTCACAAGTTGTGTTTTCCATATTTTTTACTAAGCTATGTATTTTACAATTTCTTATCAATAAATAACATGAGTACAAAATTTCAAGTTTGCATACACTAGCTAATATCTTATAAGCAGAACCCACCAAGCTCCAACATGTCATGAGCTTGAACATGTTTTCCGGTTAAAATTTGGAAATTCCTGTCTTGAGGCTCTGGACTCAATTTCTCAGTTTCCGTCTTCTAGCTTCTGTGTGTACAACCACTTTTACTGACGACAATGTCGGTCAGCTTACATGGTTCAGCATCTACCAGCATTTGGACCACACTTCTCATATCAGGTCTCGAAGTAGGAAGCCTTGCAGTGCAGAGAAGTGCGATTCTCAACACCTTTATAGCGTCGTCCCTGTAAGTTTCTGGAATTCCTGAATCTAATATACTGAACACTTCATCTTTGTTCTTCAGTTTTCTGGATACCCAGTCAACAATGTCTCTGTTACCGCCGTACTCTGGTTCTATCGGCCTCTTTCCACTCACCAACTCCATTAATACCACCCCGAAACTGTAGACATCACTCTTCTCATTCACTTTGGTTGTGTATCCATATTCTGCAAAATCATAATTAAGTTAAATCTATAATAAAATTATATATTCCTTAAATGACAGTAAATTGCTTCGTCTTACCAGGAGCTATGTAACCGTGCGTTCCAGGAATTACTTGAGTGGAGTCCTTGGAGCTATTGGATTGAAGAATCTTAGCCAGACCAAAATCAGCAATTCTGGGCTTCAACAACTCGTCCAATAAAATGTTGTTCGACTTCACATCCCTGTGAATTATCGGCTTCTCGCAGCCGTGATGCAAGTACTCCAATCCTTTTGCCGCTCCTAAAGCAATCTCATACCTGGTTTCCCAAGCCAACTCCATTTTCCGAGATGTATGCAGCCTATCCCATAAGCTGCCATTTGGCAAGTAGTCGTACACCAGCAGGCTCGAGTCCTCGCTTGTAATGCTGCAATAGAGCTTCACCACATTCACATGCCTTATCGAACTCAAGGTCTCAACCTCTGCTTGGAGTTCTTTGGACTTCCCTCCATGTTTTCCGAGCATCGGAGTAGTGCTCGAGCTCCTTTTCCAGCTACCGGAATCGGCGTTCCAGATATGTTTCACGGCTAGTTCCTTACCACTGGCTAGTGCTACTTTGTAAACGTTTCCTGACCCTCCTTTTCCTATTAAATTCTCTTGCTTGATCGAATCGAGAATCTCGTCCTCACTAAAGGTTAACACATGGAAGGACTTTACGTCCCAGGAATCTTCCTTCAACGAACGTTCACGCTCTTTTTCTCTCTTCCTGGAGTACAAAAAGCATGCAAGTGACACGAGCAGGACCATTGAGCCTATAGCAAAACAAAGTATGAGAGTAAGGGTATTCTTTGACATCCCAGAATCAGGCAAGCATCGGTTAAAGGAGTTGATTGTATCGCTGCAGAGGCCTGAATTTCCTTCGAAGCTACCACTGTTAGCTTCAATTGAAAGGGATTGAGGTATGCGACCAGTTAATCTATTGTGAGAAAGATCAAGAAGGCTTAGTCTCAAAGATGACAAGCTATCAGGAATTAGACCGGAAAGTTGATTCTCCGACAGGTTCATATAATTTAGATTGTGTAATGACCCCAAAGAAGATTGAATTTGCCCAGAAAGCAAATTGTGAGCGATGTTCAGGTCACTCAAAGCATCGCAAGAGCCCAACGACTTTGGTATTGACCCAGACAACATATTGTTCTGCAGATAAAGGCTACCCAATTTCTTCAGCTCACCAATACTCTCAGGAATTCTACCGGAGAACCGATTGTCATTTAACTTTAACTTAACCAATGACGTAGCTTGAGATATCTCCTCTGGTATTTCACCCGACAAACGATTGTTTCCGAGCCACAGATCTCCAAGAGCTTTTGCTTTCTTAATATCAGGAGTTATGGCACCTTCAATTTGATTGAACTCGATATCAATTATCGTCAGCTGAGGCAATCCCCAGATTCCAGAGGGGAAAGCCCCAGAAAGCGAGTTATTGCTAACTCTAAACCTCTGCAAGGTGGTGCAATTCTCGTAACTCGCCGGAATTTCACCAGTGAGATTATTTTGAAGCATGAGAATACCCCTCATAGTCCCCTGTTTGCACATTTCCGATGGAATAGAGCCCGTCAAGTAATTCTCTGACACATCTATGAAGTCGAAATCAGCCCAAGAACCAAGCTTTGGAGAAAGAGACCCAGTTAGCTTATTGGTGTAGAGAGAGAGATTTACGAGGTTCTTGAAGTCGCCAAATTCTAATGGAATTGGACCAGAAAATTCGTTCTCAAATAGTTCCAGAGTCACCAGATTTGTCAAGAACCGCAGTTCAGATAAGTCTCCCTCGAGATGGTTCCTAGAAGCATCGAAATTTTCCAGCTTTGTAAGGTTACGAAACCCGATTGGAAACATCCCTGTCAGGTTGTTTCTATAGAGCTCAAGTTGCCAGAGGTTTTGAAGCCTTCCTATTTCTGAAGGAATCTCGCCGGAGAGATAATTTTGAGAAAGCTCCAAGTTTCTGAGCTCGGTGAGGTCTCCGATACCAGGAGGAATTGTTCCTTCAATACTGCAGTTGGCCAAGTATAGCCATTTAAGCTTGGTTAGCTTCAGGATCTCTTCAGGAAATGGAGTTCGTTGGATTGGATTGTCTCCTAAGCTCAACGTGATAAGATTTGTCATGTTTTGTAGCGATTTCCAAGGGAAAGCACCGGAGAACCCACTTCTGTTCAAGTACAGGTGTTGTAGTTGACTTAGAGAGGATATATCAGGAAATGGTCCAGTGAACAAGTTGTTGCCAAGATCCAGGTATTGTAACCTGGCACACTTATTCAACTCATCACTGATCCTCCCGTTAAAGAAATTGAAACCAAGAGAAAGCTTCTCCAAAAATTGAAGCTTGCATAAAGAATCAAGAGGAAGAACTCCGGTCAAATTATGATTGGAGAGCTCAATTTCCCTGACTGAACTACTAGAATTACAAGTAATTCCTGAAAAGCTGCAAACGGGGTTATCAGAACGCCAAGAGTCAAACACTCTGGTATCTGAATTTTGAACTGCGGTTTTGAAATTCAACAGTATTTGAAGCTCGTCGGACCAAGTCTCAGACAAGAGGCAGAGCAGACAGACAAGAAACAGAACTAAGCGGCGCTGTAAAGAGGAGGCCGTTGACATGTCGGCCAGTGAACTGAAATCAAACAGTAGGATTAGTTTAACCAGAGATAAGGAAAATTAAAGATCACCACAAAACACACAGACGGCTTTAACGGAGGTCGACTATAAGAACACTGCTGTTTCTTATCATCAAACGCAGACAATTCAGGTAAAGATCACCTCTTTTTTTAACTTCCCTGTAGCTGGTAAGATAAAAGGGACCAATGGAGTATAAATCTTAATATGTTATTAGTGGATCGAGTTTTGCTTAAAGTATGACGCATGGTAATGGTTTTGCATAGTAATGACAAAGAAACGGCCGGGAAAAAGGACTCCATGGGCCTGCAATACATACAATTGGATGGTTGAGAAGTTCCTAGGATTGTAGAAACAGAACAAAAGGGAAAATTCGTGGTGATCGGATCGATACTTCCTAATTATGAAGGAGAGGATCTTTCCTGGGAAGTGCCTATCGTGGAGTGTATTCGTTGGGAAGGTGTATTTTATTCGAGCTTATCCATCTACACATTTATATAAGTTTTATATAAATACGTGAAAAAGATAAATTAAAATTTCTATAGAATTTGAAACAATAAATGTAAAACAAGTGATCTAATCTCGTTTTCGTTTCGTAAAATATGAGTAATATCTATTATACCCGTTAAGTTAAAAAAGGTTACAAATCATAATTTATTTTGAACTAAAATAAGATTGGCTAAATCATTGAGCTCTATTATATATTTATATGTACATATCTATTTTCCCAACAATATTGGAGCTAGTTCTTAAAGAATTAAGTTGCCATTAATTTAGGTTATTTTATTTTCGTTTTCGTTTTGGATTTTGGATTTTTTTCTTTTGATTTTTAAATTTAGTAATAAAGTTTATTTGTTTGAGTTTCATTTTTTTTACTCTTAGTTTCTTTCTGTTTTTATAATTTATTAAAATCATGAAAAATAAATTTTGTTTTATATTGTCATAATCTAATTTAATATCAATTAAATATATAATATTTAAACCATTAAATATTAAATACTAATAAAATGTATATTTTATTATTTTTAATTTTAATTTCCTTTCTAAAAATAAATTTTAGATAAAGTTATATTTAATAATTAAAAATATATTAACAAGTAAATTTTATTTTATAAATTAATTTTACTTATCAAATTAATTATTTAATACAAATATAATATCTTTGCTAATATATATCAATAAATATTATTAAAATAAAACTAATTACTTAATTAAATTATAAAATTAATATATTTTAAAATTTATCTAGTATATAATTATTACTACTAATAAAATATTATTCATATTGATATTATAAATGAAATCAAAATAAAAATTATAACAAAATTAAATTAAATTAAATTAGAAATATATTTTTCCTAATCTTCCATTGCTTTTTACTTCAAAAAGTATTTTCAAAATGTAATTTACCTCGAAACAACTTTTTAAGGTTATGTACAATCAAATCATACTCATGAAAAGGCAGAGAGTGGATGGAACACGGAACGGAGCGGCCGACACTAATTCCCTTATGTAATGAGCACGTGGCTAATTCAAATGGCGGGTCTCACTCTCACTTTCGCTGCATAAATTTATACATTGGGTAGTGATTTCACGCGCCCTTCTTTTTCGTTTGTAGGATTTTGCTTTGTCCGGTTATGCGATTTTGAGGCTTTGCTTGGCAAGTCATCACTGGGCGAACCCATTACACCGCATACCTGTACTTGTTTCTAGAAAAGAAAATAATATTTTATATAATTTATTTTAAATATATAATAAATGATTTTTTTTATATACGAATGAGAACTTGTGTAGTGTAATCGAAAGCAAAACGTAGACGTTTTATCGTTTTGTATATAATATATTGGAAACACTAAAACGACGGCGAATTAGAATTGAACTTGGGCTTGTAAGTTTCAGCCTTGAGCAGCTCATAAGCGAGATGAGTCCCCAACAAAAATATCGGTTTCAGGTCGTTTTAGCTCTGTGCCTTTCAACTTTCAAGCAACCGAGTTAGCTGCTCATGTGTACGGCCCTAAGAGAGTGTTATTATTGACTAAGGACCCCACAATATGACTAACACTCAAAACAAAAGGGTCAAAGAGCAAAGGACACGAAGCCCAATTTGTTTAAGGGGAGCTTAGTTCACAAAGGATGATGAGATTGAGAATGAGAATAAATATAATAAAGAATGAGAATAGATATAATTATTATAATTATAATAGTTGGTTAAGACAAAAGAATGATTAACATTATCATTGATAGTGGTTGATTTGTTAAAAATATTAAGAAATAAAAATTTGTTAAAAATTTGTTTTATATCAAAATTTAAATATATTTTAATTAATTATTTTTAATTTATGCACCATAATTATAATGACATAATGTTTAAAATCAAGTATATTGTAGTTTTTCTTTTCCAATAGCTCTTGAACAAAAATACTTTAATATTTTTTTGCATCAACATATTATTAGTTACATAATATCCTCAAAATATAATTAAGTCATCCAAAATATTGTACAATTCATCGACACAATCATAATATCTACCATTCCATTGCTACGGTAAAATCAAGTAACATAGTCTAATACGATTTACATTCCTTTCTGATAATACAAATGATGTTATATTTTAACTCATTAACAAAAAATATTTTAATTAATTAAATTGTAATTAACTAATTAATTATATGTTAATTAATTAATTACATCTTAATTAGATTTAATTAATTAATTAATTAGTTATATTTTTAATTAATTAGTTATGTTTTAATTAATTAATTAGATTTTAATTAATTAATTAGTTATGTTTTAATTAATTAATTAGATTTTAATTAATTAATTAGTTATATTTTAATTAATTAATTATATTTTATCTTAATTAATTATTTTAATTAATTAATTAGATTTTATCTTAATTAATTTAATTTAATTTAATTATATTTTAATTAATTACATTTTAATTAATTATATTTAATTAAAAATTAAAAAATATTAGTGTTGGTAGGAATCAAAATCATTCCTCCTACATACAGAGGGTATGGACTATTACCTAAATTTGGGTATGAAAAAACTATTCAATCAATCATAATAAATAACCAACCATTACCATTTATTCCATTCCCATTAATTTATTGTCATACTCTTTAACCAAGCACCCCTAAATTCTTGATTTGACCATTTTCTTAAGTTTGCTTATATAAACACCGTAACTGCGATGAAATTATAGATCCTAGTTAATGTTGTACATCACTTGGCCCAATTTATGGATGTACTGAAAATACTGATCAATATTAGTCCGCCTTAGAAAATTTATAAAATTTGAGGGGCTAATTTGCAAAAATGACAAAATTATACCTATTTTCCCCGAGGTATTCCTGAGGTAAGCCTCACCATTACAATTTACAACTACTCAAAATATTTATCTCCTCTCCCTTTTTTTGTATCGACTGTCGACACGACTCCTTTTCCTTCCGAGTTCTCTGTGCTGTCTGTCGACAAGTCCTCTGCTGTGTTGTGCCGATTAGTTCTCACAAATGGTAATTGTGATTTATATATTGAGATAGAACGAAACAAAAATTTAGAGGTAGAACAAAACAAAAATTGGAGACAGTGAAGTGTTTGATTATGATGGACAAAACAGGTAAAATTATGCTCGTCTGGAGGACAAAAATGTGTTTAGTTACAATTGAGTGTTTTGTTTCTGTCACAAAGACAAGAACATAATTAAAACAAAAATAAGTTGGGTCAGTAACTAAACACTGCAAGGCACAAAATTTTTGTGTTTTGTTATCTGTCTTCACCAACAAAGATAGTAACCATACGCAGCTTTAGGTTGTTGCTCATTTTTTTTGCCGATGGGTCCTCTTAGTTGCTAATCATCTTCACTCGTCCTTCACAGTTTCACTTTTCAACATTTGAAGGTTGGATGTTGTTCTCATTTTTTTATCCCAGCTAGGCTGCATCGCTCTTTAAACGTGAATCTTATTCTTCAAACATTGTTGGTTGCATGTTGTTTTGCAGGTTAAAAATTGAAATGTGCTTGAACTTTGTGGATTGAATTGTTAGCCCAGATTGCAGAATGCATGTGGGCCTTTTGCAAATTTAGTTTTATGCTTTTTCTTTTTACTTAAAGCTTGAAAATTGAAATTGAAATTAAAATATTGAATAACAAAATACTAATAATTAGGTAATAATTATTCTATTACCCATCTATTCCTAATAATTAGGTACTCTATTGTTTGATTGGAAAAAACCCAACAGACTAATTATTCCTAAGATTACCTATTCCCAAGCATGAGGGAATAGGTAAAAGACAAGATCATATTACCTTGTCTTTATCTATTCCACGTAAATTCTAAATAGGTAAACACATCTCTCTTACTTCTGGACAAGTTCATCCCTCTCTTCCCACCGTCTCCACTCTCATGCTTTTCTGAATCACTGTTCGTTCTTTGTTCTAGTCGTGATTCTCCGAGCAACTCACTGGTGGATTCTAAGGTATGTTTCCTTCATTTCTATTGACGATCGGTCCTGTGAGACATTTTTCCTTATCTTCTCATCTGATTAATGTACATGTGTTTGTGTTTATTTTACTCTCTCCTTCTCTCATCGAGCGTCTAATGTTGAGAATACCCACATGTGAGTGTCCCACATTAGAAAAAGAGGGGAAAGAAGACTAACATATAAGCTTAGTGGGCTATTCCACCTATTGGTTTTAGAATGAAACCTCACTTGGGCTTGTGTGTGGTCTAACTTTTTTTCTCGTGTGAGCCTGTAAGTCCATTGCAAATTTAACATGATATCAGAGCAGGTTAGGTCTAGATTATTAATTTTCTAGTTGTCCGTCTAGATTTCCACTCTCAGCGGCCCGGTTTGGTTACCACCGTGTTTATTTCAAGTGACAAATGGATGTCCAGTCATAGTTACATTTGAGGGGTAGTGTTGAGAATACCCATATGTGAGTGTCCCATATTGGAGAAAGAGGGGAAAGAAGACTAACATATAAGTCTAGTGGGCTACTCCACCTATTGCCAACTGGTTTTAGAATGAAACCTCACTTGAGCTTGTGTGTGGTCTAACTTTCTTTCTTATGTGGGCCCATAAGCCCATTACAAATTTAACATGTTTCCTTCATTTCAGTCGATGATCGGTCCGGTGAGGCATTTTTCCTTATCTTCTCATCCGATTTATGTATATGTGTTTGCGTTTATTTTACTCTCTCCTTCTTCTCTCATCGAGCGTCTAACACTAGCAAGATTGAGAAATGTATGTTCTTTTGCAAACGAAAATGTAAATTTGAGCAATTTTTGATAGATTTTAATTTGATTAATTTGATTTGTTGCATAGGAGTAAGAATTGACTGGGCTAACTTGCTGTGGAATCCAAGTATCTGCACTTGGGTGCTTTATCGGTTTTTTGCCCATCTTCTCTGCCTTTTCCCTTTTTTCTGCCTTAAATGACGAATCTATTGGTTTTTCCTTTACGTGTCTTTGGTCTCTTTATATCGATTATTTTGGTGTTATGTAATTTCTTGTTTGTTTTTAGTAAATAAGATAGGGAACAATAGTATCTTTTTGGAAGTGAGCTAATTAATGACTCTCTATATTGAATTGTTGGACGAAAAATCTTTTACTCTATAGGTATCTATGGAAACAGTAGATCTTATTGTTCTGTTAATTGGTTAGTTGCTGATAAGGAAAGATGAAACCCAGGTCCTGCTGGTTGGTTTGAGCTGCATGAACTAGGCTTTTCATTTTTAGTCACTACGCTCGATTTTTCACTTGGGTATTTTGGAGTTTTGTGAAGGATTTTGTTGGAAGTTTGGATTTATAAGGCTAGCATGTGCTTGTTTTTAGCTATTATAGCATGTGCTTGTATTTAGCTATCTAAGTCAGTATGAAGGGGGTAGTTTGATTAACCAATTTTGAAAATGGTTTTTCAATTTACGAACTAGAGCTTTCTTGCATATTAGTTAACTATTTTAGAAATTGCTTTGAATATTTTTTAAATTTAAAGCTAATGTTACACTTTTAGCTTCAAGGTTTTCTTTTTTATCAATAAATGATAGATATTGAACTAATTATACCCACTAGACAAAATTTATTAATAAAAACCAAATCTTCAATGGGAATTATTTGCCAGCTCCATAATCAAAACACACAAACTGCAGAAACACTTATAGATTAAGAGGCGTGTCTTAGTTTTATATGATCTTTTACTAATGTGACTTCACCCATTGAATTTGTGAAAGACAAGGACATCCCATCACTTGGTTGATCAGATATTTTACTATAACAAAGAACTTTTGATGATTAAAAGGATAAATCAAGAGTAAATTTGTGCATGGTTTAGAAACATAAGTTACATAAATAAGAACCGAAAGCCAATAGACACATAGCACAATTTATAAACTGCAAAAACCACACATTTATAGGGGGAGCCATTTTATGGCAATCTAAGCTATAAAAGTGTGTAGCTTTATCTACAATTGAAGCAAAGTATGTAACTACAATTTAAGGTAGTAAGGAGATGCTTTGGTTTAAAAGACTCCTTTAAGAGTTAGATGTGAAGCAAGAAGACTATGTAGTATTTTGTGATAGTCAAAGTGTTATTGACTTGAGCAAAAATATTAAGTGTCATTCCCGCATAAGGCACATAGATGTCAGATATCATTAGTTGAGGTTCATGATTGAGGAGTAATAATTGATGTTGAAGAAGATTCACACAAATATGAATAGTGTTAATATGTTGACTAAAGTAGTTCTTGAAAACAAGCATGAGCTTTATAGTAAGCTTGTCAGGATGTATCCCAAGTAATTGTTGAAGCATAACATATCTTTTCCATAATTGGGCTGGAGGGAGATATTGTTGAGTGTCCAACTCTATTTTGAGACTTTTGATGATCGTTGACACTTTTGTGATTCATAGGAATGATAAATGAGTGAAGACAAGATGATTGACAGTCAGATGAAGCTCTTCTGGTGAGACACAACCGTGTAGGATGCTACATGCCTATGTCCTTTACTTACACGATTGATTTGTGTAAGTATCTAGAACCATGTGAAGGACGTGAAGGGTGAAGACATACAGTCATGTACACAACTATGTTGAGACTGTGTAATTCTTTGTAATCGTGCACATTTGTGATTGAGGCAGTACTGGAAAAGACACAGTCACTTACACAAGCATGTACAGTGCAGAAAAACCTATGTCATGGTATAAAATATAAAATATGTAGGTTTGTAAGAGAGAGGAGTCAAAACACCAAGAGTGAGGAAAACATAAAGAAAGCAAGTAGTATAATATTCTCATCCTTTTTTATTATTTTTGGGATTCGTTTGAGAGTTTGTTGATTGACATATCAACTTTAAATTCAATCCTGAAACTTTGTTAGACAAATTGTAGTAGTGGGGTGAGATATTAAACTTGAAAATTTCTAACATCTCCTTCTCACAAGTGGATCTATCCATATCGGACTAGCTCCCCCTCAACTTATGTTCATGTGTAACTATTTGAGTCACTCCATGAATCATCCATTTATCTCACTAAAATCCATGAATCTCTATTTATCATACTTCACCAGCCTAGCTCTAATACGAATGAAAAGTTTTAAGGGGGGTCTAAGGAGAAACTAGACCAAATTCAAGTTAGCTCATATATAACCAGAACATCATATCTCAACCTAAAACCTTAAAGCAATGAGTTATGAGTCCTACCTTTATAAATAACTCACTTCATTCTTATGTCTCTTTCCGATGTGAGATTACTCTACTAGTGAAATTTTAACACTTTTTAGTTTGAATATCTTTATTTTGTATTTATTATGTTCATATTTAATAGGTGTAGATATTTATAACATTATATTGAGTTGTTTTCGGTTAAATTTATCATTGACTTTATTTGAATTATATTTTTTTGTGGCATTTGTTATAATTTTTGTAGCGCCCCCTTACCATAGAGTACCCACCGGGACGCCCGTAGGTCATTCCGGTATGTATCCTATGATAAGAGAC
>JANZLC010000002.1:4085802-4113772 GCA_026413385.1 Erythroxylum gracilipes
CTCTAATTTTTTCTATTTTTTATGAATGTTTTAGAAATCGAATCGATTTAATAGATTAACAGGAAAAATTTTAAACCGAATATTTTTTAATTGAGTCTTTAATTTTGATTTAATTTAATATAATAATTTTTATTATTAAAAATATCAATTTATTAATTAATCTTTCAATTTTTATAAATTAATAATTTTTAAACTAAAATAAATAAATGAAATTTTCATTTAATAATATCTTTTTCTTTTTTAAAAAATCATTTTTCAACTAAACTTTATTTTTTTATTAGTAGGACAAATTCTTTTAATCATATTTTAAATTCTTCAATTTTATTCAATCTCTAACTAATATTATAATAGTCGGATATTAATTGAACCTTCTATATCTTAAACCTCCTATCTTACTGATTTAACTTCCGTCTAAATTTGAAAACTCTAGTTTTAACTTTTTATATCTTCCTTTTAATCTTTGATTATCATTCTAAATACTAAATATATTGTGAATAAAATAAAAAACAAAAATTTATGATTAAATGATCCAACTAATTCAAATTTTATTTTGATATAAAAGTATATAATCCTTGTATTGAATCATATTCAAAATAATGTTTACATATTTTAAAAAATTGGAATCCAATAATATTATATCCACAAATTTTAATCTCAATAATAAGTTAAGTCAAAGTTTAAATTTAATTAAAACTTTTAAACTTTCGGACGAAAGGGTAAAATTTACAAGATAAGCAACATAGGTTTCCTAAAGTTAAGGTGTCATCATCACATCACAGACCTTGGCATACGTTTATTGAAATTGGCTCTATTATAACTATTAAGCTATATTATAACTATTAAGCTATCCCCCAAGTGCCTCGTAGATCGTCCGTATTTGTGTACACAGATAATGTTCGCATTGGGAAGTTCGAACCAAAAGCAAACTTTCGACCATAAAATTTGTGGCCCTGTTCTTTCGAGTGTTTTGGATTGATATTTATCCCGTCGCTATAGGCATGGGCAAAAATAACATTGGATGCGCGGATTAAATTTAAAGAGCATGTGCATAAGACGAAAAGCAGGGTGAAACATTAAACTAATGTCAATCATGCAAAGTAAAAACAACCAATGATGTGACCTGACCTTCTACTGTTTGATTTGTTGGCAGTAAATGATGAAATGAAACTCTGTTTAGATATACATTAATGAGCGATGAATTTAAAACGATTAATATCATTTTCATATATTAAAATATAATTAAAGTTGAGCATGGTAAGCCTTTGGTACGACTTGATCATTATTCATCAAAAGCACAAACGCAAGGCAGAATTTGGGTCCATTGCCTAAAAGCGTGCGTGAAAAAGCATTGTTTATTCTCTCCTTCGACAGCGAAACATGCGCATTTTAATGAACTTTATGTTGAGCCAAAACGACCATGTCGTTTATGGTCTCCGAGGGCATTCCTGTCTTCTCTTCACCTGTAAACGATATTTCAACGTCATTTGGGAGTCAACAAATGTGCTCCACTACAGCAGCATCGCCCTCGGTTTCATCGTAAATTGCAATTTCATGCCATTGTTTCCTTCGTTTTATCAATCTTGGGGCGTATCCGTAAATTTCTTCACTCGCACCCAGTGCTTGCTTCAGCACTCGGTCCATCCGTCAACTTTCAGGTCTCCCGGTCTTCGCCTAGTGCAAAATTCTGAAACATCCCGAAAACGGCGTCGCTGGAAACAATTTTTATCATATCAAAATTTAACAGATGCCAGTCGCCGAAGCAGAGTCACATCGAACCAGGGCTCGAATTCCGACTCGAGCACCGACTGCACGACCACCACCATCACCTCGCCGGACGCCTTTGAGACAACTTCTCCGCGTGACCTCAATTGCCGGTGGTATCCAGTTCGGTTGGGCGCTGCAGCTCTCTCTTTTAACTCCTTACGTGCAAGAACTCGGCATCCCTCACGCGTGGGCCAGCATAATATGGCTCTGTGGCCCGTTGTCCGGCTTAATAGTTCAGCCGCTGGTCGGCCACATGAGTGACCGTTGCAAGAGCCGATTCGGACGCCGGCGGCCGTTTATTGCTATTGGCGCTTCGCTGATAACTCTCTCTGTCTTGATCATCGGCCACTCCTCCGATATCGGCTGGCTTTTGGGTGACAGTGGGAGCTCTAAACCGAGAGCTATTGCAGTATTTGTAGTCGGGTTCTGGATTTTGGATGTTGCCAATAACATGACTCAAGGTCCTTGTAGAGCACTTCTCGCTGATCTCACCGGTGAACATCGACCTTACTTATTTTCTTTCTTCACCTTATAATTCGAAATCATATGCGTTTAATCTTGCATATTCGATAATTTTAGTTCGTTGGAATAAAATCTTACCGAATCGAGACTAAGATAATGATCTCGTTAACTTAAATTATTTGTTTTTAACCATTCATAGTAGTAGAATACGATAAATGCTGTTATTATTGTGATAATTATTCCTTTTATGAAAAAACCCTCGCATTTCTTATTTGATTGGTATAACCTTACCTTTCGTTTTTGAAGTTTCATATAATATTCTTATTTCTCAAGCTACGGACCTACAATGTAACTTGGCTAGTGGCTTACGGCAATTTTAGTTGTTATCATCCTCTTGGGAGGGAAATAGTTGCTGTGACTTCGTGATCAAATTATCGTCTCCGTCAGGCATTTCTTTTTCACGCTTTAATTGAAATCCCACGATTCAACTAAGCAATTTAGTGACTCGAAGATTATATGTTTTTTGATAAGTAGAGATCTCTAAGCACCTCGTGAAGGAGCTGCTATCCTAGTATGACAGGTTGATGTAGCACTGTAACTGGTGGCGGTGTACTAACTCCCTGTCCCAAACCAGATTTACTTGTTTACAAAACAAGTAATGACATGATGAAGAGTAACGGAGGACGTTAGAATTTCTTGTTCCAGTAAACAGTAGGTACTTATTTGGATGGAGAGAAATGTTTTAAATGCATTCAGTCAAGTATTGTTTGTTTCACTGAGTTTAATAATAAAAAGCATTTGTCTAGTTACTTTTCCCTTTTTTTTTCTCAGGATATCTCGTTTCTTTATCTTGATCCAGTTGCTTTTTCTGTTGAAGTGCCAATTCTTATTTGTGATTGCAAATATTTGTACAAAAGAATGAAACTTTTAGCTAAAACTTGGCATTTTTCTTATTTTGATTCCTCTGCTATGTTAGGAAAGGATCACAGAAGGACTAGAGTAGCAAATGCTTATTTCTCACTATTCATGGCAGTTGGTAATGTACTTGGTTATTCTACTGGATCATACAGTGGCTGGTTCCGGATTTTTCCTTTTACAGTTACCTTTGCATGTAATGCTGACTGTGCCAATCTCAAGTCTGCATTCTATCTTGATATTATTTTTATGATGATTACTACATATCTAAGCATCACAGCTGCTCCTGAGATGCCTTTAGGTTTGTCAGACAGATTTCAGCCCTCTGTGGAAGAAGCTCCAGTAGAGTCATGCCATGAACAAGAGGCTTTCTTATGGGAACTGTTTGGAACCTTCCAATACTTCTCATGGTCTGTTTGGATAATATTACTTGTCACTGCTCTGAATTGGATTGGTTGGTTTCCATTTCTTCTCTTTGATACAGACTGGATGGGTCGAGAAGTTTATGGTGGTAAGCCTAATGAAGGAAATAATTATGATGCTGGTGTCAGAATGGGTGCATTTGGTTTGGTCTTGAACTCGTTCATCCTTGGATTAACATCTCTGTTCATGGAGAAGCTGTGTCGAAAGTGGGGAGCTGGTTTAATGTGGGGGGTTTCAAATATACTTATGGCTCTTTGCTTCCTTTCTATGCTCATGCTCTCATATGCAACAAAACTTATGGGCTACATAGGGCATCAGCTGCCACGGAGTAGCATCGTGGCTGCAGCATTGATTATCTTTGCAATTCTTGGCTTTCCACTGGCTGTAAGTATCTAGATCCTTCTACTAAAATGTTCTTTCTTTTTCCAGAAGTATTGCAGCTTGAACACTCATACTGTAAGATGATACTTTAAAATAGTTGTATTCCTAGCTATTGGCTTCTCCGTAGCCTTTGCTGTCCAGGGTTACTCTGTTTCTTGATTTCCTTGTCTTCCGTAGTACTGAGCTACCTTATCTTATAGTGGCAGAATGCAAATTTAAACTGCTATGCTTGAATATGTGAAAATGTACATATAGATTTTTCCTTAGCTGAACATCAGTATTTGAGCCCCTCAGTGCATTGGGGTGTGTGAAAACAGAAGCAATCAGAGTATTTCTCTACATGTATGCCACCTAAGGTTCATTTTAAACAAATGCCATAAATGATTAATTCTTCTTAGGTGTATTCCAAATCTTTAATTACTAATATTGCATGAACAACTAAGGCCCCATTTTGTAATCAGTAATGAAGGAATCGGAATAAAAACATAGGAATGATAATAGAAAGCGAGAATTAGATTATGAATGAAATTACTGATTATATGTGTTTGGTATGTAATCACTAAGAATGTGATTAACAAGTTCATAGTTATACTAGTATTTACTATTAAATATTAGGAATTATAATGAATATTTTTTACTTATATTTAGTTATTATATGATTTATTTTGTAAATAATTAATCAAAACGTTTTGTATTTTATAAGTAATTAACCAAAATTATTTTTCAATGATTTATAAAATTATTATTTTTAAATAACTATGAATAAATTTTATGATAAGAATAAAATTAAAGAACTGTAAAAACTTGTTGTACTTAATATAGTATTAATAAAATTAAATAAGATAATTATTAAAAAATTAAATATAAAAGAGTGTAATATATGGTTTTGATAATAATAATTGAATAGAATTAATATCCTCACAATATACTAAAATATTTTGATAAATATTCTAATAATCTCGCTCACTGTTTATCTCTTATTCCTGATTTTTCATTCTAACTTATACCTACACCGAATAAAAGTTTATGATTGTTTAGAATTCATTCTAATTTTTCTTAATTCTTTGTTTCATCTATCAATAGTAATTAAAGAAGTAAAAGTTAAGGAATAAAAGTTGCATTTTCATTCCCACTTTTTTATTACTGGTTATCAAACAAAACCTAAATGTACAAGTTAGTTTCAAACATTAAAATTTTATTCCCTTCTCCTAGTTAATGCTAATTGTAATAACTCCTTAAAATGTTCATAATTGATATGATAACTGAAGTTTTTTTTATTATATTTATATGGTCATTTCTTCTCCTCATAAAGTTGACATGGTGGTAGTACATATCAAGTCTAATAGGTTACAAAACCCTAGATCCAGATTTCTGTATTGGATTTTCCATTAGAATTTGGTATGAAAGTGATAGTCCATAAGAATTAATAGCTCAAGGGGATTATAGACTCTGCATTTTCTTAATTCTGCTTGGTTGCCTACAAAAGAGAGAGGAGATATGAAGATAACAAGAGCTTTTATCATTTGAGAGGAAACAAGGTCAGTGAACGGCTTTCTAATTAGCTAACTAGTTTTGTATTATATTAGTACTTCTCCTTTTCTTTCTTTTTACAAGATGTTGGAAGTTTGACACTATGTATAATTTTGATTTTCCAAGAGGTCAATATTTCATTATATTATAGCATTATAATCTTTGATTAGGATATAATTTTGATGGTCAAATGTTTGTGAAAAGTTCCATTTACAGTTATAGAATTAAAAGTACGACTCCAACTTACATATTATTGTCCAGCTACTTTTTATTTATCTGATCAGTTATCTTGTCTCTGTTTATATCTATATATATTTGTAAATGCATAATAAGTATCTAATATGAAATTGAATGAATATAATAACCCTTTTATATGTGCATGAAGCATGATATAAAATTACACATTTTCAATAAATAATTGCTAAAAATTTAACCTTAGTCAATGTAAGTTAAACAATAGAAAAACTTTAGAATAGTTACATTCAATGAATAAACTTAGATTACAATTTGTATTGGTACTGCCTACATTTTAGGTGTAACATTCTTCTGTTAATCAAGGAGGAAACTGATATCGTTTTCATTGGGATATTTTCCTTGCAGATCACTTATAGTGTTCCATATGCCTTAATTTCCTCACGTATTGAACCTCTTGGGCTTGGCCAAGGTGGAATTTCTTTATTTTGTTGCTCAACTTTTTCCGTTGTTGGGAAAGGCTCTATAACTGCTTGTTTTCATGATTGTTTTTTGCAGGGTTGTCAATGGGTGTTCTCAATTTGGCAATTGTAATCCCACAGGTACCTCTCATGTTACACACATGCATGTGTATGGGGTTTGGGATGGGCTGATCATAGGTGCATGTTTTTGTCCTTTTCCTTGAAAAAGAAAAGGAGTTGTTAGTAGAAATAAAAGTATATACTCGTTTTTTCTGATAAGATGAAGGGCTAGGAGGGTTGTCATTTGTAAAATGAGATGATGACTGGATGCCAAACTGCTTATTGGAAGAATTTCAAGAAAGGCTGTAGAAATTCCATGTCCCCTCTTGCAATTTGCTGCGTATGATACATTTTAGAGTTACATGCATTACATTATAATATCATTATGTTTGTTCACAAAATACAAACAGAAGCTGATAACACCCTGATCAGGTAAATTCTAGATTTCATGTTCCCTGAGATATTCAATTCAATGCTATCTAAGATTCTTAAGTTAGTTGTACAATTGGATTTAGTTTTACATGGAAATAATTTCTTTAACAGCCTGATTTCAAGGGATTTAGTCTTGCAATCATTAGCATCATCTTATTTGAATTTTCCGTCGAGCACTTTGTTTCAACTTTTATGATTGAGACAATATTTATCAACACAGGTCATTGTGTCCGTAGGAAGTGGACCATGGGATCAACTGTTTGGTGGTGGAAACTCACCGGCTTTTGCTGTTGGAGCCGTTGCAGCATTTAGTGCTGGAACTATAGCCATCTTGGGTATTCCTCGGTCTATTGCTCAAAAGCCCAGAGCCATCAGATGAGGTATTTTCTTGTAGTTTTTCCAGATTACAGTTAAGACCAGAATGCATCATAGTGCTAATTTATGCGAGGAACTGTATTCAACTCCGAGTAATTGAGTTTTTTTACTTATTGTCTTCCTTACCCAATATCTTTTGTCTTTCGGCCTTATTTACTTCTTTGGCCTGCAATT
This sequence comes from Erythroxylum gracilipes, assembly GCA_026413385.1. Lineage (NCBI taxonomy): Eukaryota > Viridiplantae > Streptophyta > Magnoliopsida > Malpighiales > Erythroxylaceae > Erythroxylum > Erythroxylum gracilipes. Next base: position 4,092,972 of record JANZLC010000002.1, read on the forward strand.
TATTAGAACTCCTTAGTTTTAATTTTATTGCATCATGGTTGCCAGTGTCCTGGAGTAGGATCCGAGCAGCAATGTTCTTGTTTACCAAAGTGGAGACAGAATTTTGAGAAAATAGAGGATTTCATGGAAAATTTTGAAGTTTTGGGAATTTGTTAAGATTTAGAAAGGCCATGCTCATCGGACCTTCTTTAAGACAGTGAGGAAATTCCTAAAATTTGACGCTTAAGGATTCAATTTGTTGTGCACTCTGCATGTCTTAGAAACAGTTTCGGCTTATTATATGTACAGAAAGCTGCGATATGCACCATGGTAAAGTATTGCAAATACCATAGCTGTATGTGGAAGATGGGAAATATGAGAGGCTATCGAAATTCTCTTCGTATATGTGGAAGAGTGCAGCACCTGCTTCCATGGAAAGGAAAGTGAAGCTGAAGATTACTTCTGAAGACTACTGTACCAACCAAGATAAGTTTCTATTGATCGAGACAAACTTCTCATGGGAAAATAAAATCTTCCAATCCTGTTTTATTACCCTCCTGGTGGTCCAACCGTCCAAGCATGATGTATTTGAGTTTCTTGCATTGTGTGCCTGAATTTTGCTGTATGAATGTGTTGAATAGTGCTTGGTGGCCAACAGTTAGTGCGTTAGTTGTGCGATTGTAACCTTGATGGAGACATGCCTTTTTGATGCTGTGCTTTTCGGAATAGAATGATTGATTTCTGTGGAAAGCATCCCTTGTTATTTATTTCAATGACCTTGCGTGCCTCTGAACCTAGGAATAAATTCTTGCGTTCATTGCACTTATCAGTATCTAAGATAGCCTGTTTTGCTTTAAATGCACCCATGCACTGCCTTCTGTTAAGGTCTGAGAATCATTTAAAGACATCGTTTAGTTGCACATTATTTATGCTTCTTATTTGTCAAATCATAAATGAAGAGATGGCAGGACAGTCAAAAGATAGCCTATTGAAAAACTAACATAATATGATTGTTGAGCAGCACATCAATTATAGTTTTGGTCCCCCATGCGTGGGACACTGGAAATGCTTGCCTGTGTGCATGCAACTGTTTGTGCATGTTTGGGTACAAGGTAGTGGGAGTTTTAGGAAGAGAAATGGGATAGACCATGGAAAGATTGTAGCTAAGCAAAAATATCAATTCATATAAGAAGACAAATAGAATCCAGCTAAAAAGAATAAAAACCAAAATTTAAGAACTTCTTGACATCTCCATTCGCCTGTATGTGACTTATTCTGAAATTAAGCATCAACCCTTTTCAGGAAAGAAGAGGGGAAGGTGAGAAGCATGGAATCCGAGAATTTATTAGATTTTCTAGACTCGTATAATCTTTTCTATTTTCATAAACGTCGAAGGGTCTCGTCGTTGTTTCATTTCTTTTCCTTCGTTGAGACTTACATTTGACCATTCGTGTTCTACCTTTTTGTGTATTATTCTGCCATGAAAAATTCTACTCGACCTCCACTAACAACTTGGTGTGTATGACATGATTTTCTGATCAGACACAGTGAGATTGGCATCGCTACGTGATCCTAAAAGTGAAATTCTCTATATTCACAACAGTCAATCGGGATCTCACATTATCTTGAACCCCACTTTCCGATTAGGATGATAAAATTCGAAATTGGGTTTGGTTCTTCAGTTTCATACCATCAAACACTTATGCAATGTCTGTTTTTTTTTCTCCCCTTATTTTTCTACGGGTTTCATTGGTTTGTTTATCTTGACACAACTTGTTCTTGTCCACTGGTATTTTGTCATGACACGTTGCTCTCATCAACAGCAGCTTATTATGCTGGAGAGTGGAGACACATGGAATCTGACATTGGAGGGGTGGGTATGGATTTCAGGGAAGTAATATCTTCCACTATATACATTGAAAACTAGGAGAAAAAGAAACAAAAAAAAGTGATTCTTCTGAAGAAGCTACTGGGGGTCGCTGTAGCCAAAGGTTAAAAAATTAAAAGAGAAAAAGATACAGAACTTGGAAACTGCAATTGCATGCTCTATTCTGTTTCTGTGCTGATGACGGATAAGGTTGGCTTTTACTTCTCTAATGTCTCCGGGCAAAAAACCTCTTCTTTCACCCCCGCAGAGAGACAGTCGCTCATCTCTGTTGTGAGAAAGAGGATACGAATTAAATGGTTGCAATTGAAGCACGTACATATTACTATTTGGTCTCCCTCTTTGTTGTTTGTTCCCTTCCTTCCATCTGCCTCTTCTCTATACTGCCATTTTAATGTCACTTCCCCCATTAACTACTTTGTGGTCCCATGCACCTACTCTCCACAAAATCCCATGAAGATAAACCTTTTTAAATTTTTCTTACTTACAAAAGTTATAGCATCATCAATACATTTTTCTCACATGTTCTTCTTCTACCCTTGATGTCTTGAAGCTTTGTTTGTGGAGCATAAGCTGTCAAGTTTACAGACGAAACAGATGGGGCCTGTTTTTGTACTGAAAGTTTGGCACCTCTCAAATTCGGCAAATAGTCAAGAGATGTTTTCTTGTTCAAGTGGGCTTCAGATAATCAAAAGGATCGATCGTATATATGCTTAAGGATGTGTTAAATCACATGGGTTGTGTAAGGAATTGGCATATAGCATATGCATAACCTGCCTTAGAATATGAGACATATCTCCTAACTCACAACTTGGTGGTGATTGATGCCGAGGAAGCGAATTTGCTTTTGCCCTTTCCCAATCCCTCGTGCACAGCACAACTCCACTTGACAAACTCAGAGGATTAACTTCATTAATTGGATTAATATTACCATAACTAAACCCCAATTAAACTACACTTTCTTTCCTATCCTTACTGCACCTTTCTTTTTCTTTCAACTAATTATGATTACAGGTGCTTTAGAGCGAGAGAAGACGAGTGTTGAAGAAGAGGATTGGCCTGGCCCCCACAAGACAAAAGCTCTAACAATTTTCAGTAGTACCACTAGTAGCCACTTTTTCACCGCCTCCTCTTCACGTAACTTCACAAAGCACAACGTAGCTGTAGGTCCTGATTTCTTCATGTATATATATGAGCTGCATACCCTCTTAACAGGTATCCAGAAATACCCTGTGATAAACAAAACAAGAACAAGAAACTCTCTCCCTCCCAACCCAACACGTTTATGTATCTTGCTCTTCAATCTCGTTAAGCCCTTTTCTTTTTCTTATCTAATAAAATACTAGCTATAGCTAACATGTGCAACCCAAAACCTTCTTCTCCTTCCTCATTTCTATGCTCTCCCACTACCCGCTTCTCTATTCCCAACAAAGCCAGGGATCTTTATACCGATGATCAAGAGGAGCTAAATAGATGGCCAACCCTTTCTGAGGTAAAACCAAAAGAAGCAAAAAGAACTAACCTTTAATTGTTTTGATGAACATGTAACAAAAGGACGTGTGTTCTTCGTACTCAATTTTTGCGTTTCTAATGTTGCTTTCTTGTTGCCCTTTTTTCTGTTTCCATGTCAGGCCGCAGAGGAAATCAAAGCCATAGGAAGGATCTCTGGACCAACAGCAATGACTGGTCTTATTCTGTATTCAAGAGCAATGATCTCCATGCTTTTTTTAGGGTATCTTGGTGAGCTCGAGCTGGCTGGTGGCTCTCTATCCATCGGTTTCGCTAACATCACCGGTTACTCTGTCATCTCTGGACTAGCCATGGGAATGGAGCCCATTTGTGGACAAGCTTATGGGGCAAAACAAATGAAGCTTCTCGGACTCACTCTTCAAAGAACTGTTCTTCTCCTCCTCTCGGCCTCTGTTCCCATCTCTTTCATGTGGCTAAACATGAAGAGAATTCTCTTATGGTGTGGCCAAGATCATGATATATCATCTGTTGCACACACTTTCATTCTTTTCTCCATTCCGGACCTCTTCTTCCTTTCACTTCTCCACCCTCTTCGCGTATATCTTCGAACACAAAGCATCACATTACCATTAACCTACTGTTCAGCCATCTCTGTTCTTCTCCATGTACCCTTAAATTTCATTCTTGTCGTCCACTTCAAACTGGGTATTGCAGGAGTAGCCATAGCCATGATTTGGACTAACTTCAATCTTTTCCTCTTACTCATTTCCTTCATTTACTTCTCTGGTGTATATAAAGATTCTTGGGTCTCTCCAAGCATGGATTGTCTTAGAGGCTGGTCATCTCTGCTAGGTCTTGCAATCCCCACTTGTGTCTCTGTATGCCTCGAGTGGTGGTGGTATGAATTCATGATCATGTTATGTGGTCTGCTTCTTAACCCCAGAGCCACCATAGCTTCAATGGGAATACTTATCCAGACAACATCTTTAGTTTATGTCTTCCCATCAGCTCTCAGCCTCGGAGTTTCAACAAGAGTTGGTAACGAGTTGGGGGCGAATCGGCCGGCGAGAGCGCGCATTTCCATGTTAGTGTCGCTGGCATGTGCAGTGGCGTTAGGTCTCTTGGCCTTGTTGTTCACAACATTGATGAGGCATCAATGGGGCAAGTTTTTCACTAACGACGCTGAGATTCTCGAACTCACTTCCATAGCATTGCCCATCGCAGGTCTCTGTGAGCTTGGAAATTGCCCACAAACAACTGGTTGTGGGGCTTTGAGAGGCAGTGCTAGGCCTACCATTGGAGCTAACATCAACTTGGGGTCTTTCTACTTGGTTGGTATGCCAGTGGCAATACTAACGGGGTTTGTGCTCAAAATGGGGTTTCCTGGGCTCTGGCTCGGCTTGCTTGCAGCTCAAGCTTCATGCGCCATGCTGATGCTTTATGTTCTATGCAGAACAGACTGGGTGGTTCAAGTAGAGAGAGCAAGAGAGCTCACACAAACTTCGGTAACCGGTACTCCTCCATCACCATTACCAGTTTCATCACCAGCAAAAAGAACAGAGCTTGTTGGTAATCTTGAAGAGATACTGTGCATTAACGATGAGCTGGTGAAGTCAACTTCACTTGAAACAGACCCATTGATATCTTCTACTACACAAACCCTTCATTGATTAGAGATCACTTTATCCATTTTGACCCACTTTGTAGTAGAACAAACTGATCTTCACTTCCATTTCTTCTGTTTCATTTCCTTTTAGGCTTTCCTTGATTTCCACATTCTTCATGTTGTACTAAAAACATGTAGAAATGGTGTTTAAGACATGCATACTTCCAATTATATATGATGTCTAACGTAATTGATTCTCTTTTCTACTTATAGATATATTTATTTGTGTATTAATAAATATACATTAACGGTCATTATTAATATAAATAATAAGAAACATTATTTGTGTAAAATGAATATTTTTGTTAGCAAATATAGCCGATTTAAGTAATTTTCTTATTTAGGTAATTTTCGACGTGTTATTTTTAAGGTTGTCGAAATGCATGAGTGAGTATTCATTGCAAAAGGCTCTCACTTTTGAAAGAATGTGACGGGGTACGCAACTTTCTCTTATTTTTAAAAAGAGATTATTTCTATTGCTTGAATCTTTGACCTTATAAATTAGATACATGAGTGAGTGACTGATAAAATGTAAATACATGGATTATATTTTGAATAATATTGCTTATATATTATATAATTCCTTTTCTGTCATATTTTATTATTATTTAAAATTATATAATATTGAAATTATATCATTCTAGAGTTATGAATAAAAATAATAAAATATATTAGAATGACATATAAAACTAAACGATAATCCTTTAAATTTAAACTTTAAAAAAGTGCATTATAATTAAACTTATTTTTTAAAGCTAAGAGAATAATTAACCGTACTAATATTCTTTTTAGATAAACTATTTTCCTCAGCAATTTTTTATACCCTTCCTTTCTTTTTGTGCTTTTTCTCTTTTCAAAAATGTATCTTAATGAAACCTTTACCTTTTATTCCTCATTATATAAATTTCCATACCAAAAAGAAAAAAAGCATTACTCCTTTTCAAATATGTAATTTACATTTAGTTAGAATCAAATTGTGTCAAAATAATATTATTTTAATTAAATAATTTAAATTAAATTAAACTAAGTTGGTTTATCTTAAATTAAAACTCAGATTTAACTCTGTTTATTTTGAACAAAATCATATTAAACCGAACAAAATATGTCAATTCAATTAGAGATAATGAGGTAAATATTGGAAAATAATATGTAGTACTTTGGGAAGTAACGCAGACATAGACAGACGAATAGGAACAAACATGAAGAAGAGAACTGAGAAGGTACATGCAGTTGTGGACAAAACAAGCCGTGAATTAAAGAATGATGATAATGGAGCTAGGCATTGTAGGAGCAGGGGGTTCATGGCTGTGGTGGTGGGGGACCCCCACCTTCGAACTGAAGAAGCAAAATCTGCCTGCTATTCCTCAGACGACAAAATTGCGAACAGTGCCTCTGCCGACTGCCATTACTCAGTTCCCACCTCCACTACTGCCATCACCACCTTCATAATATATATATATATGAAAGACTGTTCTTTTATACACATTTATAGCTATCTATAGCTATCGTCGTATATCTCCATAAGACCACTTCATGTAATATATCCAGGAAATAGGCATTTTATTATACTAAATTCATCACACAGTGACTGAGTAACATGCATGTGTACCCCATCCTAAGGCTAGAGCAAGGAGTTGTACGCTTACCTTAGCTTTTAGCTAGTTCCGAGCCTTTTCATTAGTTGCCTTGTACAAGGTACAGTTTTGTATCAATGATGAAAGGTTAGAGATCAGTAATTATTAAAAATTATTATTGATTGGTGGTATTTTCGAAATTTTATAAAACAATTTGATTTATTCAATACAAATTCGAATATAACACATTGTTAGCCTTACACCTTTCATTTTGATCGTCTACCTATTGTATCAAAGTCATTAAAAATAAAATTTTATTGACTGTTCTTCTTTATCAAACTATATATATATATGTGTGTGTGTCCAATCTCATAAAAGAACATCCACTTGAAATCCAACATAGAGAAAAGGAACAAAGTTGATGAGTACCATTCAATTGTGTACTATAGAATGGAATAGAATAAAGAGTTGCATCAATCGTCCTCATCTAATGCTTTTATGTACTCAAACCTTATATGGCGAGAAGAGTCCCTTTTAGAATAGGTTAACTTATATATATATATATATACACATTAGATATCCTAGCTTTTTGTTGGATTAATCCTAAGCTTTTAAGACCCCATCTCAAGAGGTAAATCTGAAACTCCAAAATCTCTCAGATTTTTACGTAATTTGTACACTTCTGCGCACAAAGAGCTGCTGATTGATCATTGATTTTGTTCAGTATCAAGTTCCCAACAATCTCGGATTTCCTAATAGCTCCAACTCTCACATTGCCACTGAAAACGAGACGTCCGTAATTGATCCGACCAAAGAGCATACTCAGGGGGCTAACAGGGAAAATTCTCCTCTTCTCTCTTTTTTTAGTGACTCAAACTCAAGACCTTCTACAAATGAGAGCCTTATGTAAAGAGTTGAAACTAATTAAGCTACTCCTACTTATCAGGGTAACTTTTGTTATCATGAATGGAATTCCCTAAACCCATGTTTATGTAATATTATGAGATAATATATTTTAAAAAGTTTAACTTTATTTTCAAAATTCGTAAAAGTTAAATTATAACATTGTTTATACTGATATAAATATAACTAATAAATTGATATTTATATGATTTTTAATAGATGCGTCACATTATAAAAATATATATTTTGACTTAATTTGTATAAAGTTTTAAAATTTTTTATCACTAAATTAAAAATTTTGATATTAAATTAAAAATTAAAAATAATTACTATTGAACTATTATCTAAACAAAAGTTTATACCTTATGATCTCGCCAGTTTCGATCTACTGTTCCTACTATTCCCTTCCAACTTTATTCCGCACATAATATAATTTCGTTTTGAAATAATTTAAGTCTAAAATACGAGACCAATAATAAGATTCTATGTTCCAATAATTCTCGTACAATCACGAATAATACAACATCGCTGTATTAATGGTCTCGCATCTACACTCAGACCACTTCTTTTGCTCGAACTGAATGAGCATAGCAGTCTATAAGTAGCCTCAGCTAAGCTACAGGCAACGATTTGATAAATTAAACGCAAAAACTCGTGTCCACCGTTATCAAACCGCCCCATTCTGATTGGTTCCTGTAGTGGGCACGATCACCTAATGCAACCAAAACAAGTCGACAAAAGGCTAGGGGATCTCCAAAGACTTGAGAAGCATACAATGAATTGTTGCCTTAACAGATATAGGTGGGTAAAAGACATTTTTTATTTTTAATATTGAATTAAAAATTAGAATAAATTAAACATTTAAAATATTTCTTTTAATTAAACATATTTTTATGAGGGTAAATCTACCATAATCTTTTTGTAGTTTAATTTTTTTATTTAAGGTTTTATATCACTTGCTTAAAAAAGATGACATAATTATTGCACAACGTTCCCTATTTTGTGTTGGTTACGAAAGAGAAACTTTTACCGATTATTCCGAGGCTCTCCCTCTTTTTTATGTCACTTGCTCAATGTAATATTGTTTTAATTATATATTTATTTTTTACTTAAAATGATCTAGCATTATAAATTTTATATTATAATAAAATGTAATTTTAGAATTATAAAATGACAAAAAAATTAAGATAATATAACAGAATAAATTATGTAGTAATTAAATAATTAAATATTAAAATAAAAAATCAAGCTAATTGACCCTTGATTATAATATATAAAATTGCTCAGATAACAACTACGTAAAGAAAAACTTAGTCTAATCACAATCTTAATTGAATATGGCATTAGCTACGTTAATGATCTCCATTTTCCGAAGGAAATGTCCTCTCAAAAACCACTCGGCGCGGCCCCTCAACTTAGGCTCTTCCCACTACATGTTCTATCATTCCGCCTCCATTGCCGAAAGTTCCAACTTTTCAAAGACCTCTACCTATGTTGTTAAAAAGGGTAATGACTCACCGAGCTCGACGCACGGATCTTCTTCGTATTAGCTACGTACAATATAGTGAGTGACTGATGCCTTTTTCCTAGTGTTTCTGAAAAGGCTCGACGGATCAGTTTCAAGTTGTGAAATTATTTGTCTACCTATGCCTATATATGCCTATAGTCATAATATGTTGCTTTTTTATATGGTTCCCTTCCTTTGAAGATTCATTCATGCATGTCAGTGTCTTCCATTATACACAGAAAGCAGAAACATGGTCCAATTATATGTTATATAACCAATCGAACATGATCCAAAGTGAGTGAAAAAAGTGGTGGTATAGAATATTATTCCGATTTACATAGTGTATGCCAAACAAGGGCATTGACGTGTTGACTTGATGAAATTTATGTACAGAAGAGGAGGAAATCCCGGCGTGTCATTAGCTAACAGCAGCATGACTAGTCCACAATAAGGACATCACAAGTAGTCAAGGGCCACATTTTGTGGGTTATGTGATGGGATAAGGTCGTCCCTGTACAGATAGATAGAGAGATGGGTTTGCAATTGCATTGCATGGTTTAAAGATGCTGGAGCATTTTTTTGTGCGTGTGTCTTCCGAGGCCACATGAATGGAGGAACCAACACGTTCTACAACTTTTATGTTGGATATCAGCTAGTGAGTAGTGAGGGGGTACCGCAATTGTTTTTGTTTGTTGATGATTCTTCTGTTTCAAGTGTTTTTGAAGGTTTGACAAATTAAAAATGTGATGATGATGAGTTCAATTCCTTGGTCTTTTTAGGAACCCCTTTTCCTTTTTTATCTATTCGATGCTGCATATTCTGACTTCCACGATCATAAACTCTCTCTTTCAAGTCTTCCTTTATTAGTTCCAAACCCGGAAGTCAATGGTATTTATGTATTTCTTTCTTCTTACACAAGAACTAAAGCTTGTTTTTATTTACAAAGCTACACATAAAAAAATGGGTTATCTGATACGAAATATCCTCTTTGTTTAATGGAAAGGGAAAGGATTAAGCATGTATTCTCAACAGGCGGATGATAAGACTTAACAAAGTGAGTGGAGATGAGAACCAAGTTTGAACTTAAATCAAGTGTTGATTGAAACGGTTGCTCTTTTGCTGGCATGAAGTGAAGGTGAAGCAAAACAGAGGATGCCAAGTCCTCTTCACTTTGTTAGTGGCGTTTGACATTTTTTGCCTGTTTGTTTGTTTGTTTATAAACTAATGATTCTCGATTAGATAGTAATGTGCCCTTGACCCGTTTGAGTATATTAGTGTTTTTCTTTGACCCCATTTAAGTAAAATATTAAATTATACAAACGTGCAAGGTATAAAATATATAAATCTGTAAACTTACGAATCCTATAGAATTTGACTGTCAGATTTTGAGCAAAATTTTAATTTAATAAATGATTCAAAATCATTATTATTCAAACATATATTAAATAAATTATCAAGAATAAAAAGTAGCATGCCACCTATGTATTGGATGTCTACTCAAAATCGTTATTATTCAAATGTAGAATAACATGTCAACTATGTAATGAGTATAGCCATGAATGTTGGCCATAGAAAAAGACAAAAAAAAAAAACATAAACATAACTTTATTATACTAATATTACATTTATAATATTAACAAGATCACTTATATAATAACATTGAAACAAATATTTAGATTATACTCACATGTTAATACACAATTTAGTACACTTAATTCTTAAAATTTAAAAGACATAAATCATAATTATTGGTACATTTATCTTTATTATTAATATTTAAGTTCATTATATGTAACATTTTTCTTTAATTTTATATGCATCTTTATTCTTCATCATAAGCAACAAAAGTATTTCTTTTAGAAGGGCAAACACAAAGTGTTTCTTTTCTTTCTAAGTTATTCTTTTATTCATTTAACTCGTTAATATATAGTAATTAAATAGCTATTCTCAACTTATAACATTGTATGACTCTATGTTAGCACGTAATTAAATACATTTAACTTCTAAATTCCAAAACATAACCCAAAACCATTTATATACCCATCTTAATTCTGGCTCATTTATTTTGATTCTTAAGATTTAAGTTTATTGTTTCTGAAAAATTGAAGAGGGTAGTAGTTTCGCAAACTTTCCAATTTTACCATGGACATCTGTAGCACAAACGAAAATAAAAGCAATCAAAACGAAATAATAAAAAACATCAGAAATTTGGCAACGCAGTTCAGCACACCTTGTCTACGTTTGCGGAGCCTTTACCCAACTTAATACTTTCACTGAAGTACAATAGATTTACCCAAGGTTTTACTGAGCCGACATCACTCAACCTTTGAAACTATCTCTCAACCTTACTTCTTGTGAAAGAATTTTATATCCAATAACACGACCGATTCGTGATAACCTCGTTAGAGGATTTTCTCAACAGTATTGGGTAATAAAGATACGAAATAAACAGCTCAAGTGATCAATCAACTAAGAACAAAACAATAATACACTTGAGATAAAAGAGAAGAACAACTTTCCTAAATGTTCAACTCCACTGAAATAAATCTGAAAGTTGTTCACACACAATCAGTCCAACCATGAGCTACTCCACGAGGATGATAGTCTAACGTGAGCAATCTCCATACGATCAATAAAGAGCCATGAGTCACTCCAAAGAAATCAAATGACCCAGTCGTGAGTTACTCCATATACACAAAAGTTTTTATACCCACATCCAAAACACATCCACGAAATATCTCAATATGGAACACATGCTTGACTTTTGATACAACCTATTATGCCATTAATTTTCTACACTTGGCCACACCTATTAAAATTTTCAGCATCATTATCCAGTTGATTGTAAGACTTTCTTCTTTGCAAAGACTTTAACATCTAAGCCACATGTCTCAGTTGATAAACCAATAAAGTAAGTTACGAATGCAACTCCAATTTAAAATAGAGTTCTACATTATCCCAAAAATCTATCATACCTCTTCTCAATATACACATCTATTCAAGATCGGATTCCATAACATCTAGAACATTATCCAAAAATAACTTTTTGAATCCAAGTTAAACAAGGATTATTGGTTAGGTATTATCATCTAATTAATATCTTATAGGTCCAATTAATAAAGAATATCAAAACTAATTATTTAGATATGTAATATATATCCTTAACAGATTCTAATAATAACCAATTAACATTAGAAGGAAAAAGTTTAGAACTTAGCTTCACTATGTTGAAAATGGTCATACAAGGGCGTGGGTTATTATGATTGGTCCAACGGAAGAAAACGCCGCACTAGACATGACAATGAAGAGGGGTTTGCCTTTTCAGGTATCACTCTCCGCAATTAATAATACGCAAAGCATGTGCAGTCAATAATGGAGCAACATGTCCAACTTCCTTGCCTAAGAGACACGCATATCTATTATCTAGACGTAAGGATTATCTCATTAATAGCAACACCTTTCCTTTCATGTCTGCTTGTTATTGAATTGAATACGAGATTGTGGAGCATTCTAAAATATGATTACCATTTCCATCGTGCTCTCTCTTTTTACAACCTGTAATTGACATTTTAATGCTATTGATCAATGACCAGTCAGTTGTCATATCTCGAAGTTCAATACCGCCAATTAGCAGCATTATCAGGAGTCAAAAGTTCAGACCTTGGAAGCCGCGAGGGCATTGTGACATTCTCGTCCAAAAGTAAGTTGGACCAAGAAGTACAATTTCGAAACTATTTTGAGACGGAGGCAATGCCCAGAACGTAAAGCAAAGCTAACCCACAAGCAAGGTTCACCAGCCTAAAATGCCACAGATGTCTAAATTCCAAATGCCTAGAACTTTCAGGACAGTTGTTTTTCATGTCATATTCATATCCATTTGCATTTGTACGACCAGGAATTGCTCAAACTTGGAAGCAAGAAACCGGTGAGCAATGAAACTCTAGCCCAGTCAAAGGCGGGAAGTTGTGAAAATGATTGATCATGATTTTCCAAGATAGAAGAATTCAATTTTCTTGTTCTCTTTTGAGTGAGTATTGAATAGTCTGCAAAGACGACCAATTAGACGAACAAAGTCATGAAAGATTCGGTTAGAGGAGAATGATTCCAATTATTAGTCATGTCTTAATCGTTAGTGATTGGCTGCCAAATCAATTTCTGATAGATAGGATATTCTTTGCCCAAATGGCAGTTCTTTGATTGGTGGAATTAGTCCAAGTACAACTTGCTGTCTTTACCTATTTTTCAATTTAGTACTACAAGACTCTTCATTTTGTAGGAGTATAATAAAGTTATTATTTATACACAACCTTTTCTTTTATTTTACCAAAAAAGCATTTTTATATTAAAATCTGTAATTTTTTGTTGCAAAACATAACTTTACTAATTATTTCAAAATTTGTTCTAAAAAGAAAAGATCAATCTTCTAAATTCTAATTCGAAGAATAAGCCTGAGAAGCTTCTTAGAGGTTACTTCTCTCGGAATGAAAATTAGGCACAGGGCCCGTTGGTTTGTGTTCGTCGTCGAAGAAGGCCCATATGTGTCTTTGAAATTTTCCTTTTCGGCAATATGTTTTAACGATTTAGATTTTAATGCTTCCAATCTTGATCTTGTTACCATTCATTCACATAATCATACTAAAACAAGAAAAGGAAAATATAGAAGTATTAAGTTATATTTAAATCTTGTGAACATTTTGCACCAAAAAATATTGTCCAATGTTTGACTTGTAAAGTTTAATGATTGAAAATTAAATTGATTCGATTGATTAAACCGATTCGTTTTACCTTAATATCTCTTATCATTAATTAATTGTCCAATTTTTATAAATCAACTAATTTTTTCTACTATAATAAATCAGTTAATTTTCTTTAACAATCTTTTTCTTCAATTAAACTTTAACATTTTCGATGAACAAGAACAATCCACTTCTTCAATCATATTTTATTTTTTTAATCTTGTTCAATTTTTATTATATACTAATTTTACAAACGCCTAATACCTATTGAATCTTTAAATATTAGGGGGTATTTGTTTTTATTTTTATTTTTATTTTTAGTTTTCTATTTTTTTCAAATTCATAAAAAAGCCTGTTTGTTTGAGTTTTTAGTTTCTGTTTTTGGTTTTGGTTTCTTTTAGGTTTCAAAAATTATGAAAACTATAAAAAGTAGTTTTTGTTTTTGCTTCTTTTCATATTCTTATTTTATTAAAAATTAAATTTTATTTTAACAAAATAAAATTCGATTTATAATTAAAATATATTTCAAATAAATATTAATTTTTAAGTCATTTATTTTATTAAAATAACATAATATGAAAAAGAAATATTATATAAGAGATTAAATAAATTTATTTAATTAAAAATAATTTATCTTTAAGTTTTATCTAATATGCCATTATTTTTAGTGATAAAATAAAAATACATTAACATTAACAACCAAATAAGTTTTTGTTTTGGATTAGGAATGGTGATCCATGACTGCGAAGGACTCAACTGTGCGGGCAAGTTAATGATCTTACCGGGATGGAGGGACCCTCAACTCGGTGAAGCATTATGCTTTCGGGAGGCATTAAGCTGGATAAAAAATCTTTCTTATGTTCCTATTTGCGTGGAAACGGATTGTGAAATCATTACTCAATTCTTGACATCCGTACATAGTTTTCCATCTTATTTTTCCATGATTATTGAGGATTGTAAAGCTCTTCTTCACGAGCATCAGTTTATTTCTACTGCTTTTGTTAAGAGATCAGCGAATCAGGTTGCCCATAGAATCACTAAGGCGGCCAATTTTATGTTTGATTTTGAATGGGGGGTATGCCTCCTCATTTTCTGTATGACGTTTTATCTTTAGACATGAATAATATGTGCTGAGTGCACATGCGTCAAAAAAAGCTTTTGTTTTTATTTAAAAGGAAAATGGAAACAAAAAATTGACAAATACAATAGAAAAATAGAAATAGAACCAAACAACTCCTAAACTTTTAATCCTGCTTGTTTAATTTCGAACTCTTTTTAAAATATTGGTAACATAAATCATACTTTAGGTTGTTAATTTTGCATTATCCTTGTCTTGTCGGTCCAGATTTATTCGTTTTATTGGGCAGTAACCCTAAAAATGTCGGAGGGCCCAAATTGCAATGGATATCGATCCTATGTCTGGTAAGAACTTTACCATATTCATAATAAATGAATGGATCAACCCGATTCTTCATCCATATTAATCGTTGGGCAGCTCTACAGCAACAAGAAAATAAATGAATGGATCAACCCAATTCTCTATCCATATTACTTGTTGGGCCAACCTGAGCTCCCACCGACTTCAATAATCGATGCCGATTGAATAGAACTTGTTTTAAATGTTAATTTAAATAATTAATTAAATATATTAAAATTTTATGTATTTTAATATTTTTCTTTAATTATCATATTTTAAAACTATTATTTACAACAATACCCACACATAGTAGAAATCTCACTAAGATGCAAAGTATGAAGATAATAAAGAGACTGTTTTTAAATGACCCATATAATACAAAAAGAAATAAGTAAATAAAATAATATATATATAAACATTAAAAATAAGAATAACATAAAATAAAATAAAAATATGTTAAATACACTAAAGTCACCTATAATATTATATTTTTATTTAAATTTTCTTGTTTTAAAATCTTTACGTTTATAATATTATTTATTATCATATAATTCCCTTTGTCATAATATATTATTATTTTTATCTATTTTATAGTAAATTAGTTTTTTTAATGTATATTTTACTTAAAATAATAAAATTTAGATTTTAGTGCGACGCTATTTAAGAGATATAAATAAACAAAAAATTAATCATATTAGCAAAAAGAACTATACCATAACTAAATAAAATTGTAAAAAAAAGATTACCTTAAAGAAATAATAATTAAAATAAAAGTCAAGTATATACCAAATAACATCAAAGTAATAATTAAAATAAAAGAAAAGTCAAGTATATACAAAAAGCCTTTTCCAAACGACAACAAAGTAATCAATGCCATTTGCTCTAGACGTTGAAACAATCAGAACCCTTAAAAGGTGGATTTTGATATGCTATCGATTCACTTATACCAACCTTACGTAAATTTTGGCCGCATTTAGAAAAGGCAGAGGTCTTGTAATCCATTTTCATATAAAAGGTCAAGAACTGAAGAAAGTGCGTATTTCCATCCTGCATTTAGATGTTCTTGTTGCTTGTTTCCCGGGAAAGTGAAAAGTAAAAAAGAAAACAATTTACAGCCACCATTTACCAAAAGAAAAGAAGAAGAAAATCAATACGTGTACGCTCCACTTTAGAACTGGGCCACTTGTGCACAGGTCAATGGCTTACCACTCGTTACTTACAATAAACAAATGTGTAGCAGAACCCTCCCATCCCCAAAAACTCCACCCTCTCTGCAGTGAAACTCAAAATTTGGGAACAAAATTTGCTGTACTCCAGATCTAAGATATATACGATATCATATAGCACTCGCCGAAGTATCTCATTTCGGTTTACAGTTTCATTTCAAGCTTGGTTCTATGATCTCCTATTTTTTCTTCTCGCCGTGAACTTAGGGTTTCGTTTTCCCGGCGAATTTGATGCTACTATTTGCTGTGAGAAACCGAAAGTTCTGGATTCGATCATGTGATTTGTCTAACTGAATCTATGGCGTCCATTCGTCGAACGCTTTCACCGGCGTATCAAGATCGTACGCAACTGAATGGCGCTGTCAGCTCTCCGTTATCCATCGGTTCGCCTTCTCACAAGCTTTTCTCTAACTCCGGTAAATACTCGGCTTCTTCGTCGTCTTCGTTTCTCTGCTTCAGTGAATCATATCTCCGCAGGTTCATCGCCGCCGCTTTCTCTCAGAAGAGGAAAGGATTTCGCAGATTTTTCTACAGGTGCTTGCCGTTCTTCATTCTCGGCTTCTTGTTAGGCATTTTTCCGTTTGGTCACGTGGATACCGATCTCCGCCACCCTGATTTCTCGTTCGAGATTAAGCAGCCGTACGTCAACGCGAGACTGGAGGAAAACAGCAGTCACGGCATTAAGCGCCATGATTTGGCGGTTAATTCAGTGAGTCTAGTGGTGGATACGCAGCCGAAATATGTTCCGAGTTTTGATTATGTACCGAGAAAGCAACTGATCGTCGTTACGCCGACGTACAATCGAGCCCCGCAGGCGTATTTCTTGAATAGGTTGGGCCAGGTTCTAGGATTAGTGCAGCCTCCAGTGCTGTGGATTGTGGTGGAGATGAAAGTGGCGTCGATGGAAACGGCGGAGATACTGAGGAAAACGGGGGTGATGTATAGGCATCTGGTGTGTGCTAAGAATTTGACTAGCGTGAAGGACCGAGGAGTGCACCAGAGGAATTTAGCTTTAGAGCACATTGAGAGGCATCGGCTTGACGGGATCGTCTACTTTGCGGATGATGATAATGTGTATTCGCTGGAGCTTTTTGAGAGCTTGAGGGAAATCAGGTCAGTTTTCAACATTGATGTACTTTGCTTAAGAACATTCGTGTGGTGGATGCTATGTGATTATGTTAGCTGTGAATGTAGGATCTGAATTGCTCTTCAATGTGAGTTTAAGTGTTTATTTATTGGACTTCTTATGGATCTAGCTTTGGGTCCATTTGAGATGAGCTTTTGAAATGGTATTTTGGATGAGAAAGCATGTCAATTTCATGCTAGAGAATAACTACGATAGTTGGGAGGAAGAATCTTTCCATCTTAAGCACAGAATTTTCTCTGCATCACAAGACTTTTGCATTGTATATCTGTTTGTTAAGAGTGCTAGACTTATATTCTGCAATGACTGAAATTTGCCTTCTGTTATGCAATTTCTTTGGAGATATTATTGTTATCATGCTTCTTTCTCTGCTGCTTTGATGTTTTCATTTGTAAGTTTCTAATATGGCTATACTTCTATAATAGCCGTTTTGGCACCTGGCCTGTTGCAATGCTTGCACAAAGCAAAAATAAAGCCATATTGGAAGGTCCAGTATGCAATGGAAGTCAAGTCATTGGCTGGCACACAAATGAGAAAAGTAAAAGACTCCGTAGATTTCATGTTGATATGTCAGGATTTGCATTTAACAGCACTATATTGTGGGACCCAAAGAGATGGCAGCGTCCATTTTTGCAACCAATTCGACAGTTGGATACGGTGAAGGAGGGTTTCCAAGTATAGTATATGATCTTCAGCTTGCCTTTTTGTAGATATTCTTTCTAATAGACTTTGTTGTTGGTTTGTATCAAATATGATGTTGAAGTGTATAATGTGTTAATCGCCTTGCTTTATCTAGGAAACCACATTCATGGAGCAATTGGTTGAGGATGAAAGTCAGATGGAAGGTATGCCATTCGGCTGTTCAAGGATAATGAACTGGCATCTACATCTAGATATTCGTGGAATTTTCTATCCAAGAGGCTGGGTACTTCAGAAGAACCTTGACATTGTTCATCCTGTTAAGTGATGGTCCTTCAACTGGAAATTTTGCTGCTAGGTTCTGAAGAGGGTATGTTCATGATCAATGTCTTGATGCTTTTCAATTTACTTATTTCACACGAGAAGTCCTAAACATGAATCTACGAATGTTGACTTAATATGGAGGTTCAAAAAAAGGAAAGAAAAAATAAACAATTTTCTTGCTTTCTTTTTTGTCTTGCTTTGGGCCCTTGAAGTATTCCTCTGAAAAATTGAATTCAAATTCTGGTGAAAATGCACTAACCTAACTCTATATGCATTACTCGTTTTGCAGTTTCATTTCTGTCCTTGTTCATGGGATTATCTGAGCACAGTGTTCTGGCATCTGCTCTTTCGCCTCCAAGCAAACATCATAAGGTGCTTTGAAATATGACAAAGAAATAAAGATTCTTTCTTCTTTATTCTTTTTGCCTTCTCTTTGAACCTTTTCGTATTTGTTGTGCAGAAAATTCCTAGCCCGCAATTCTTTTATAGAATGAAATTCAGTTTTTGTCATAGGGTCAGCTCTTTGTTTCTTTGGGTGGGGTTTATATTTTTGGAATCTATGGCCCTCCAACGAGAAAGTTAGCTATGCTCTGGGGGGAAGTCTTCTGATCTTTCTTTATGTTTCACCTTACTTTCTGTTGATTTTATAGGTTTTTCTTTTCTTTTTGTTAGACTCTAAAGCATAGCGGCTTCCCTTCTCATGGTCCAATATTCTGAACTATTTTGTTATTTCATCTGACCTTATGTCGTAGAATATGATTTGGGTATTTTTGCAAACTCCACTTCACGTAAACAGATTGACAGCGTTGAAGCTTATATAGATCTCTCGAACTAGAGAATGCAAGGCCATTCTTTCTTGGCACTGTACCGAAATTTTTTGTCCCTTACTTTCTAATTAGTACAATATTAAATGCTGCTTTATGGACATCTGAGAGGTTGACCAGAATCCAAGCTTATTAGTGGTAGTTTTTTTATGTATAATGTCTCAAAATTATCCTGTCTTTTTTTTTTCCTCCTTTGTTTGATAAAATTTGAGGACTTGTTTAGAACTTGAATCTTGATGGATGAAGGGCCTATTAAACCATTAGATTTTGTCTACTTGCCTTAATTTCTCCCCTTTGTTTGGTGCCTACACAAATTTAAGTATTCAAGCGTTTCATTAGGCATCTACTTGAAGGAATTAAAAGAAACGCCTTCTGGTCACTTGGACCGAAAGACCTGACAACAGATACAGCTATATGAAATGTTGCCTAACAACCTCTGACAGCTAACTACCAGGTAAGGTTTGTCCCCACGGCCCGACACACGATTCTGAGGGTGGTACAGATGAAACATTATGCTGCTGCTTTCCAGCCCATTTGCTAGATCAAGAACTGCTGATGTTGACCTGTAAATGCAGTGAATTTTGGTACCACCGGTAGCATGAAAATTGAAGGCTTTAATTATAATACAACCACCTTGGGACTAATCGAATTAAGCTAAATGACATCAACACCAAATACCATCTATCTTATGTTACACAATGATAAAAAAAGGTACATTTACATTAGCGTAACAAGTGCGAGCCTGTCTCGATTAGGAATTGGTAGGTTTCACAAATTTCGAATTATAACAAAGTTTAGAATTGACAGCCTTTTTAAAATAAAACAGTTATATGGTAGAGAAGGCTATCCTAGGTTAAAATAAACATATTAAAGTAAGTTTAACGTAGTTCATTTACAAATATTTGGACCGATGTTACCCATAGCAGTGTAAAGCTTTACATCCAACTTGTATGTCAATCAATCTCCAGAAACTTGGTCGGATATCAATGGCACAACATTTTCTGTTCCTTATATTTCTGATTTTGAAAATAAGATCACCATATGGTCACATCTTTTGTTGTCTTATAATGCTTTAACTCCCAACCACTTAATTAATCTGATTGACAACAAAATTATTTTAGGACCTTTTTTATGGACCTTTTTTTATTTTTATTTTTATTTTTTCTTCAAATTTAATAAAAATATCTTTTGGTTTGACTTTTTGATTTTGGTTTCTTTTAGTTTTCATAATTTATGAAAATTATAAAAAATTAAAAATTGTTTTTTATTTTTGTTTCTTATAATCTGATTTATTATCAATTAAATATATATAATTTAATTATTTAATATTAATTATTAATAATAATTACGAATAATATAATTTAAGATTATATATTTAATTATTTAAAATTATGAATAATTTAATTTTAATAACTTAATTTAATTTAAATAATTAATTTGAATACTAATTTAAAAAAAATGAAATGATCTTAATTTCATAATTGTTAATAAATATATTTTAAAATTT
>JANZLC010000002.1:4126058-4138477 GCA_026413385.1 Erythroxylum gracilipes
ATGATTAAGAGCAATCTAGTGATTTGAGATTATGGAAAATTATGGCAAAGGATAGTGAGATTAGAATGGTTGATTTTTCTAAATGGGAAATTAGATTGTTTTGATTTGTATAAGATTGAATGAAGATGAAGGGAATGACTAATAAGAAAAAGAGAAAAAAAAAATTACCGGATTCCAGATTGGTTTAGTCTTAGGGTTTCCAACGCGACGCGAATGTTTTTCTTAAGGTTTGCGCTTTCGGATGTCGGAATTTGTTACGGTTTGATTGAACCGTTGTTTGCTTCGTCTTTGCTTTGCTTCTGTTTTTTTTCGAACTCCGTTCCTTCAATTTTCGCTTTCGATTTTATTTTTCGCATTTTTGTTATCCGATTGTCCGATTCGATTCGTTTTGAGTCAATACTTCTGATATGCATTCCGTTCTTTTGATCGCATTTCCCTTTGATTCGCTTCCGCCTCTTTGTTTTCGCCACTTCGTTTTTCGTTTTTCCGCTTTCCGCCTCATCGTTTTCATCTTCGTTTTTCGTCTTTCAGGTTGGGGTCCGGTCTCGAGATCGGGTCCCAACACAAATGTTAATATTATGGGTGGTCTCTTTGATGTGATTGAATCGAAAGGTATTTTGATTTTCTCTAATGAAGAGCAATCAAAGGCAACAAATGAAACTAAATTGTATAGTAAAGGTTTAGGAAGTTTTGCTAAATCTTTTGCAAAAAGATAACTTATGATAAAAAAAATGTAGCCTGGTAAGTTTTCATACTTTTAGTTTACCCTTTTCTTATTAATAATATCCTTTTTACATTTATTACTATTGATTTGAGATGTAGATGAGTGATGAAGATTGCTTTATAAAAGTGTCTAACGTTGAAAAAACTTGTCATTACATGAGTGATGAAGATTGTTTTATAAAAGTGCTCTAATGTTGAAAAAACTTTCATTATATTACTCAGTCAAACAACTTCTGTATCAGGTTGTGAATGTAATTGGAGCATTTTTTTAATGTATTCATATGAAAAAATGAAATCACCTTGAACATTAAAGATTCAAGACCTTATTTATGTTCATGTATTTTATTTTTTCATTAACTTTTTTTATTACTGACTTTATAATTCCTCTATTATGCATTCAAGCCACTTAGTAAGAAGGGAATGTAAAAATCCAATTGATGTTGATTGTATTAACCATACTAATTTTTGGATCGAATAAGAAGAATCATCTCTTGACCTTGATTATAATGAATTTTAAAAGGCAATTTATGAAGAAAATATATTTATCACAACAAATAAATCAAGAACAACTACTGATGATCAATTGATATCATATTTTGCACATGTTTAACATTAAAAGGATAATGTATTAGAGAACAATTTTACACATTACTGATTTGGAATTTATTTAATTGCAAAAGAAGATATTGATACAAATATTTTAAGAATTTGAAGCTCTTAATGATGATAAGACACAATATCTTTCAGAAACATAATATTAATTTTTATTATTATTATAAGTTTTATGTTAGATTTAATTTTTTTGAATTATTAGATTTATTATACATTAAGACATTGATGTATTTTTTACTTTAATAAAACTTTTTATTTTAATAATTTTTACTTATTATAATAAATTTAACTTCTTATTTATTATATATTAATTTCATAACGGTTTAATATTAAATAAATCTTTAAACCTCAAATCTCTTCTATTATTGATTTAATGTATGGTTTAATTCTTAAAACATTACGTATTAGAAATATGATTACATGTTAGATACTAAAAAATTCTGCAGAGAAAAAGATATCACGTAATTCTTTCAAATTTCAATTTGTATAGACTTACTTAATCACATCAACAAAATGTTAATAAAAATATTTTTTTGAAATTCAATTATCCAATTTGTTAACTTTTAGATATTTAATTAAAATTTTAAAAAGAGATATTAAAATAAAAGTTAAAATAATGTGACATTTTGTGATTCGTTCTCTCTCTCTCTCTCTCTCTCTTTTTAATCTAAGTTTGAGTTTGATTAAGCAAATTTAAAGTTTGACAACTCTATCTAAAAATATTATACTTTTAAGTACTGGTATCGAATAAGTAAACCAGTTTTAAGTTTTGACTTCATGATTATCGTCTACGAGCATAATAGGATATAGAATAATTAGTGTTATATGTAAAATAAAATTAATAAAGAATGTAATAAAAGATTAACATGGAAGATAAAATGAACGTTTTGGTAAATTCTATTTGATTCCTTGCGTATAGACTGTACCACATCTATTTTAAATTAAGGAGTCCTTTCATTTTGATTTTGATTTTGATTTTGTTTTTTTTAGTTTTTAGTTTTAATTTTTAATTTTTTGTTTTAAATTTTAAATAAAAATAAAATTATATTTACTTATTAATTACACTGAAGTTATTTTTATTACTAATAATAAGTACATGTTAGATAAATTTTAAATGTAAATTATAAAATTTGTCTATAAATTATTAATAAAATTATTATATTTTATAAAATAAATAATTTAATAACTAATTTTTTATTTATAAATTAATAATTATTTTGATTATTGAATGAATTTTTATTTATAATTTTATATATTTTAAGATATTTTAAATTTAAATTATATTTATTAATAATTATTAATTTAATCATAAAACTAAATTATTTTTAATTCTTATTAAAAATTTAAATTTTAAATTTATAATATAATATAAAAATATTATTTAATTATTTAACAATAAATAAAAAGTATTAAATTAAATAATATTTAATTATTAATAAATTAAATTATTTAAAAAATTAAAAATTGAAAGAAACCAAAACCAAAATAAAAACTAACATTTGATGTTTCTTCGAGGCCTAAATGGCTAAATATAAACCTACGGGTCTCAACTCAAGAGGCAAAGGCTATCTTCTTAGTCTGATATCAGGGCCTAACAATCCATTTCTTTTGGTGCATCAGATCTATCTCAAACTCCAAGTAGGACGATCCAAACGCAAAAGTCGAAGTAATTAATGCTGCGAATACTATACTAGATTTGGTACTAAATTAAGCTCTGATACGATACTTAATTAATTTTGGATATTATTTCGGATAATTTTAAAAATTTATAAAATAATTTCTAAATTTGTTAAGAAATTACAAAATAGTTCATTGTCATATTATATAATTATATTGTATATTTTTAACTCTATCTCTAAAAATTAAAATGATAAATAATAATCTCAATTAATATGTAATATTAATAATTTTTAAATATTTCACATATAAATAATAACCACAATTTATATAAAAAAGGACAATCATTATCATACAAATATAAAATTAAAAACAATATAAAATTTTTAAAATATTACAATTTCAATTTTCATTATATAATAAATAATAATTACACCAAAATATCCAATAAAAATAATAATAAATATCCTTAACTCTCAAATTATTATAATTTACAGCAAGAGTTCGGAAGCAATCAAGTAGAATTGAAACATGAAACAAATATATATATATTATTTAATTTACTATCAATTAAATATATTATATATTAAATTAATTAAAATTAATTATTACTAAAATTATAAATATCTTAATTTAATTTATAAAATTAATTTAATAATTATTAATACATATAATTAATTTTAAAATATTTTTAAAAATAGATATTTCAAATATAATTTGATTTAATAATTAAAAATATATAAAAATAAATATTAGCTTATAAATAATAATTTTTAAATTATTTATTTTTAAAAATAAAATATTTTTATGAATACTTTATTAATAAATATTATATAAAAGATTAAAATAAATTTAAATAAAATAATTTACTTTTAATTTTATTTAATGTATAATTATTATTAGTAATAAAATATTTATTTCATTTTAAAAATAAAAATAAAAAATCACAATAAAAATTTAACTAAATAACTAAAAAGCTTTGAAAAAAAGGGAAGGGAGGAGTTAAATTTTAAAAAATTTTGAAAATTTTACAATTTAATTTCTATATTTTTCAAAATTTTCAGTACAGATCGGTATATGACTGGTATTATAAATACTGGCCGGTACCAAACGAAACAGACTAGTACCCACCAATATTTACCCCAATACATAAATATTCTTATTTCGTATCGTTCCGGTATGGAACGAAATTCAAAATCATGAAAATAATGGTTTTTAATCAAGTAAAAGATGCCTACGGTGAAACAATAATATTAATATCTATTAATTTGTTTTGGCACAGGATGATGAAATCTATTAATTGTAATTAGATCATATGATTAGTGTGATTTGGTATTGTCTTATCACATTGGTGACTTGATAATCCTATCCCTAAACCGTTTGGATTCCAAGTTGAAGTTGTGGCAAATATACACCATGAAATCTTGGGAACCAATCTCTCAGTCATTACTTCGGTGATCTCCCGCTTCCACCTTATCTTTTCAGACATATCAACACTTCTCATCAAAATCTAACGGACAAGAAAGTGCCACGATGTCATATCCGTTCTTCTAGTTCATGAACACACACACGCACAACCAGATTCCAAGAATCATAAAAGCATTAGAAGGTACGATACTCTATGAACCATTTCGGGTCAATCCTACTTTATGAACCATACCCGAAAAATGTGGTCCGACTAGAGGATGGACTTGGAAATGGAGTGTGGATAAAACGTGCATGGCATCCACCAATCAGAATTCAGGAATCCCAAAAGAGAGCGATTACGATCCTCCAATCCTCAATAATTGGATTTGTTTTTTATTTTTATTTTTAGTTTTCCCCAATAATCCCACTAATTGAACTCCCAATTGTGCAAGGTCAATAATATTGTACCGACCAACTACTTTCAATGTCAAACTAAAACTAGGAAAATCAACACTCTATAAAGACCAAACACAGCCACAACGTTGGCCACACGCCCATCTTAAAGCTCCACTTTGCCGGAGGACGTTTGGCATCTCATAAACCTCTCCGGCCACTCAAATTCTTTCCCCCGGGCAGGAGATTTACGGTTAGGGTTTGAACGCTATCTGGCTGCCATGGCTGTTTCGAGCGGTTTCGCCATCACCTTGGCCGGTTCCAAATTGGAGACTTTGTTGTCGAATTCTTCTTCTCCATCGTCCTCGGTGGCGTTTAGGGTTCGCATGTGTCCACCGTTACAGGTTCGGTTGGTCTGCGAATCGGGTCTGAGCAATCGCAGAAGAATGTTGGCTAAGAGAGAAGGGGTGAGATGCGATGTCGCGGCACCGCTTACGAACGCCGTCATTGAGACTGACGCCGGCGTCGATCCGTCGATGGTTTCGCGGTTGTCCGCTCTTGAACAGCTAAAGACGTCCGCAGCCGATAGTGAGTCTGATTTTCAACTGATTTAGGCTTGATAAATTTAGTCTTTGTTTTACCGTCATTGTTCGTCGGATATTTATGTGTCTGTTAATACTGTTGAGACTGTACTGGTTAATTCAAAACTGACATGGCTTTCAGGAGTCTGATGTACGATCAGGTTCCACTTGCAGATTTTGGGGTTCTAAAAGAGCTTTCCATGCATTTATATTTCCAATATTGTTTATACTAGTGTTTGGATTGTTAATTGGAAGGGTCTGTCAAAACTGAAAGGAAAAACGTGTCCCTTTCTGATAAAAGCCAGGATTTGAACACCTGTAATACTTGGTGTGGTCTTACCCTACCTGTATCTGTTTACCTTTGTTAGATTGTTCAACCGAATAATTGTACATAATCCATCTTTTGATGTATTACCGTAAAGTGTCCAACTTGTGTTGTTAACTAATTGTCTTGTCATTCACCTTTCTCAGGATATACAAAGGAAAGAGCCAGCATTGTGGTTATTGGCCTAAGTATTCACTCTACTCCTATTGAAATGCGCGAAAAACTTGCCATTCCAGAAGCTGAATGGCCTCGAGCCATTGGGGAGTTGTGTGGATTGAATCATATCGAAGAGGCTGCCATTCTTAGCACCTGTAACCGAATGGAGATATACGTTGTTGCCCTGTCTCAGCATCGTGGGGTGAAAGAAGTGACTGAATGGATGTCAAAGGTCTTTTTCTTTCTTTTTTGTTGTGCTGTTTATTGACTACTAAACTATCTTTTCTATTTTCTGTTTATTCTACACCATTCAAATAGAAACTAAATGTGATTTTATGGTTAAGGAACATGGCATTTTTTAAAACATTTACAGCAACTGATTCTCTGAGTAGCTGCCTTCTATTATTTTAGTACAATGATCTCAATCAACCCCTTATGAATAATCTCAGATGTCCCTAATAATACATCAATTATTGAGATGTAGCTTGTTCTGGATTGAAATTTTTGATTTCCTTCTCTTTACTGTGTTTCTAACCAGTTATCTTTTATTCTACTTTTGTTACAGACAAGTGGTATCCCTGTTTCAGAAATTTCTCAGCACAGGTTTTTGTTGTACAACAATGATGCCACACGACACCTCTTTGAAGTTTCTGCAGGACTTGACTCTCTTGTTCTTGGAGAAGGTCAAATTCTTGCTCAGGTTAAACAAGTTGTGAAAGTTGGACAAGGAGTTGTTGGTTTTGGGAGGAACATTAGTGGGCTGTTTAAGCATGCAATCACTGTCGGAAAGCGGGTTAGAACTGAGACCAATATAGCTGCCGGGGCGGTTTCTGTAAGTTCTGCAGCTGTTGAACTGGCTTTAATGAAGCTTCCTGAATCGTCACATGCGAATGCCAGAATGTTAGTTATCGGAGCTGGCAAGATGGGGAAGCTTGTCATAAAACATTTGGTGGCAAAGGGCTGCACAAAGATGGTGGTAGTTAACAGAAGTGAGGAAAAAGTTGCTGCCATACGTGAAGACTTGAAAGATGTTGAGATTATCTACAAGCCCCTGACTGAGATGCTAACTTGTGCTTCTGAAGCTGATGTGATATTCACCAGCACAGCTTCAGAAGCTCCATTATTTTTGAAAGAGCATGTTAAGGATCTTCCCGCTGTTGGTTCAGGAGTTGGTGGTTTGAGGTTATTTATTGACATCTCTGTTCCACGAAATGTGGGCTCATGCGTCAATGATGTTGACGGTGCACGAGTTTACAATGTTGATGACCTTAAGGAGGTTGTGGCTACTAACAAAGAAGATCGTCTCCGGAAAGCAATGGAAGCTCAGGCAATTATCCTTGAAGAATCAAAACAATTTGAAGCTTGGAGGGATTCGTTGGAAACGGTTCCTACAATCAAAAAATTGAGGGCTTATGCTGAGAGAATCAGAGCTGCAGAGCTAGAGAAGTGCCTGTCAAAAATGGATGATGATATCTCAAAGAAGACAAGGAAAGCTGTGGATGATCTTAGCCGTGGTATAGTGAATAAGCTTCTGCATGGTCCAATGCAGCATCTGAGATGTGATGGAAGTGACAGTAGGACTCTTAATGAAACCCTTGAGAATATGCATGCTTTGAACAGAATTTTCAGCCTTGAGACAGAAGTAGCTGTATTGGAACAAAAGCTTCGAGCCAAACAAAGCCAGAAGTAGTACCATCCTAATATTTTCCTCAAATCATACCTCAGTTCACTTTTTCAGAATTGAATAAGGAAAAAAAGGAAATTTCCTCGACTTCTTGCCGGTGTTAACCCCATTTTAGTCTTCAGTACGGACATTGAATTGTAGAGATCCCTTGTAGAACATTTATTTCTTGTGAGACGCTTTTTCCTAATTTCCGTTGGTTAAATGTATCCTACTCTTTCATATGTAACTCTTCAGCTTTTAGGAAACTTATTAGTGATGTGAGCTTGATCCCTGTACCGGTTTGTGCCTGTATCTTGTATGCTGATGAGTCTAATCGGTTGTAATTACTTTATTTCTTATTTTCGATATAGAGATGAGCTTTTCTTACTATTTTGCTTAGAATACTTACCCTCTCAGCCCTATTTTTCATTGGAGCAAGTTATTTTCAGCATTCGTAATTGATGATGCTTAAGATGCGGTGGAGTAGGTAAAAGCTCGTATCTTTGAGCCTTGATCTCCAGTTCGTCAAATCAATTCAACAGGACTTCAGCTCAGGCATTTGAGTATCAGTATGACTGATTTCAAGTTCGGATTTTAATAAATTATTTGGATTTTACTGATTTATCAAAAATATATATATATATTTGGATTCCACTAATTATGAGAAATCTGATTGACTTGACTTGATATTAACAGGTCAATATATATTTGATCACACTCAGATTTAATCCGATGATTAGGTCTTAAGAATGACATTACTACTAACCAATTGAAGAAGAATGATATTGCTACCGTATTAATCTACAATATTTAATGGTATATATAATGATAATAATATCTTGAAAATACCTAATTAATTTACGTATCACATTAAAAATATCAAATGTCTCACATCAATATTAATATGAAACATAACGATTAAAATTTTTATTTAAAATTCATTTTTAAACTAATTATAAATGTTCAAATTTATTTTAAAATTTTATTAAATTAATTGTTAAAATTATTTAATAATTCATAAATTATATAATTCTTAATAAATTAGAGATGAACTCATTCTAATTAATATTTATAAATTTAATATATCCTTACTTTTAAGAAATTAAAGTAACAACGGACTTTTAATCAATTAGTAAATTTAAATTGGTAGATTAAAAATAAAAAATTACCAATCCGAGGCATGTCTATTTTCTTAGTCTTCGTCTATATTTATTGTTTGAATACTAGGACACCGAGTCTGAGAAAGATGTGCTTACAAGAATTTGAACTTGGGATTTCTTAACATGGCTGCCTTCATTCCATTCGACCCTTTTTATGCAGCAGCCAACGTTATACCCTTCATTCCATTCTTAATACTTAAAAGGCTATATAAACTCACAAGAGACTAAAATACGAGAACTCTAATATTTAGAACTCTTGAAAGAGACTCATGAACTCAGAAAACCCAGAATACAGGACCTCCAATATTTAGACCTTTCGGAAAGATTTTACGAACGAGTTGGACCACAGCCTAAGATGCACTTCCTCCTTATTATTCCTCTCTTGTTTCATATACATCTTCCTTCATATCCTGCACTCGCAAACAATGCTTGCTTTATTTCTTCCGAACTCATCAATACCCTGCGATCCAATTCCTGTAATTAAGAACAGACAGAGCACAAACTAGCCATCTGCATCAGTCATTTAGAAATAAGAGCAATACGAATTTGATGGCCGAAATTTAACCTCTGAGCAAGAAGCCTGCATTGAAAACTCATTGAAACAGCTAATAACACATTGTTGAATCTCCAATCCTAATGTTTCTAAGGTTTTTACGGTTGATAATAACAACCCAGGCTTTCCTGCACAGCAGATCTCAATTCGAGTACCTGCATTTCTTCTTTCCACGTCGAACTGTAGATGGAACAGTTAAGAAAATTATTTTCAGGTATTTCTTAAAGAGTTCTCGTAGATAAGCACAGTGCATGTACCTTAGGTGAGTTCCTTACTACGATTTCACTTGATTTTATGTCCTTCAACTCATCTGAATCTTTACCCACCTGAATTTCCTGCTGCAGGAACTTGATTCGCTCCGACAGCTCCTTTATGTAATCTATTGCGTCTCCAAGTGTGGATGTCCTGTCCATCTGGTGCAAAGATTTTGAGATATCAGACAAATTGGCCTCCTTCAAGTGCAAGAAACTTATCAAAATGGTAGTTTGGAGCTGCAAAACTACTTACCTTGCTTATCTTGGGAACTATTGATCTCAGCAATGAGAGCCTGTCGTTTAACCTCTTTCTACGCCTTCTTTCAGCCATTAGATTCTTTGCTGGCTGCCCATCCAGCTTCTTACCTCGAACTTTTCTTCCTGGACAAGAACCAACGTTCAAAACGGGCACTGCAGGAGGATCAGGGGACTGAATCAGCTCATCTTTGCAAGTAGCCTTCTTCTCGAAATCATGGCCATCATTAGCTGTAACCAGACCATGCTCTTCATTCGCCAATATGGATATTGGTGTGTCTTCTTGGAGGGAAAATGGTAGAGTCTCAAATGTGACACGCGAAGACTCAGTAAACTTTGGTACTGAGAACTCATCTCTGAAATGTGATCCAGATAATTCATCTCCAAACGGGAAGCCATTGATTCCATTGAAGCAGTAGTAGTTGTTGAAGTCTTGTTGCAGTACGGAGAATTCTTCACAGAAACAATCATAGTTCCAGCTACAGCTACTAGATAAAAGCTCACTCATTTCTGCTGAGAATTGAGAAACCTGGAAAGTTTTCCCAATCCTCTCCACTCGGTTTGTAATTCCTGTAAGCAGCTCTGTTCATCGACCTTCACCCCTCTGTATCTCTCACCCTCCCTCGGGAATGGACAATGCCTTGGTAACTGAGCTGCCCGAAGTTGGATAATGTATAGGACAAACAGAAAAGGACACCATTGGATTATAATAACAAGTATTTTAGTCTGCATTATTTGGTATACACTATGATCCTTTTCTCATGTGTTTTTTTCCCGTGCTTGGGACTAGAGTCACGTCTTTTTTCACCAAAATCTCTGTAACTCAAACAAACAAAATAATAAATTCGTGTATCGCTGAAAACTTTGACGCCCCCCTTCTGTCTGAACCGGAAAAGGACTGGAGCTAACCTCAGTCAGGACCTGACACCCTATTCCCCCTGTTTTCAAATGATCCGGCCATTCAATTTTCGCTAGTCCATTGGAGGGATGAATTTTTATGAAATAGGGCAGGTATATAGAGTATTAGAAACAAGTGATTTGATCTTATCGTAAAAAAAGAGATCCTTTGTTACTTTACCTTATTCTCCCTGTCAAGTGATCTATAAAATTCAATTTTTGTGATCTCATTTATTGAATAAATAAATTTTTATAAAATATAATAGGAACTGGTTCTGCCGGATTCTGACGGAACTGCACGTTACCGTTTAGATCCATGTATTGGCTGCTTCCCGTGTTGACCTTGACGCTGAGATTCCTGCAAAACAAAGAAGGCACGTCGGGGGTTGTGCCCCGATTAGCCCCTCCGACGCTCAAGTTAGTCTTTTGGTGAAGGTGAGGATGTTGAATGCAGAGAGTGGCTAGGTTATGGTTGTACCTACCTTCCTCACGATGAGATATTACCTTATATATTGGATGGACCTTAGGGTTAGGTCTTCACGTAGTCTTCTGCCTCTACATGGAAAGATTTCTCCTGCTGATGGGCTTTGGAGAATATAGGCCGATCGATCGGCCTACAGGCTATTAGGACCAAGCCCAGGCCTAAAATGGCCGACCCGACCAGTTACAAATTTATTATCCATTACGTTAGTTTCTAATAGACTTCGATTTTTCCTTTATAAGATAACTATAGAGAATTTTGTCTCAATTATCATCTACAAGTCAAGGAACTAAATATGAAAAATTCTCATATACTGCATATAAAACATGCTATAGATGATAAATTACAAGCTAATTTAACCCTTATAAATATGCAAAATGTATACTTATTAGTAATATAAATTATTGGTAACTTAAAATTCAAAAGAAATGATAATAATCATTAACAAATAATATAAAGTAGCAAAATCATTTGACCAAAAAAATAGAGGAAGGACCATAAATATTTTAATGAATTAAGTTTGAATGATTTGTTTGAAATAGAATCATTATCATTAAAAGACAAAGTAGGTTGTCTGCCAAGTTGACAATCTAAACAACCTAAATTAAAGGGTGAATTTTAATAAGTGAAGCATGACTAAGATGAAGATGCTATCGGTGAACGGAGGAGTTGGTGGTTGTAATAGTGAACACAAGTTTCAAAGGATGACGAAGATAAATAATCTCGACCCTCCTTGTGACATGTCCCAAGAATCTAGCCAGTTTTCAAATCTTGTCCTTGATAACTAGAGAAAAAAAGTTTAACATTTAATCATGTTCCACATAACCGACCAAAGAGATAAGATCGAGAGCTAAGATATGGATGTGGTAGGTTTCAAGAAGACTAATATTGGGGATAGATGCATGACTAGTATGAGTAATACTCATATTAGTACCATTTTGCAGTGTGGATTGATGGTAAGGAGGGGATAGGTTTTAAAAATTACTTTACAATTTTTTTTAAAATCTAAATTTTAGAGTTCTCATGATCTATTATTTTTCTTTTATTTATTTTAATAATTTTCAATAATAAAATATGACGTTTTACTAACTTGTCTCTTATCTAATTTCAAATCAACTATACAAATTAGTGCAACATTTTACTCATGTGAATTAAGACGAGGGTAAAAGAAATAGATTTATAACGAAGTCTAAGAAATTTAAAAATTCTTTAATATAAACTAATTAAATATTACTAAATGTAATAATCAAAGAAAATGTAAGATAAATTGTTGGACCCCGAACTTTTGATGAAAATTAGAAATATTAAAATGAATTTAATTGAGAAAGAAATTGGTGA
Organism: Erythroxylum gracilipes; assembly: GCA_026413385.1. Lineage (NCBI taxonomy): Eukaryota > Viridiplantae > Streptophyta > Magnoliopsida > Malpighiales > Erythroxylaceae > Erythroxylum > Erythroxylum gracilipes. Next base: position 4,138,474 of record JANZLC010000002.1, read on the forward strand.
GAAA
>JANZLC010000002.1:4148985-4159146 GCA_026413385.1 Erythroxylum gracilipes
TGATCTGATCCGCTCTGATTTGTCTCCGCTTTATGATTTAATTTATTAGATTATTCGTATTCGATTCACTTGCGATTGGATCCGTTTTCCTTTGGTTTCTGTATTCGTTTCACTTTGTTTCGCTTTTTGTTTTCTGTTTTTCGGTTGGGATCCGGTTCCCCGATCGGGTCCCAACAGTCGCACATTAAGAGACTGAACATTTATTGGGTTTTTGGGTCTTAGGGTTTTACTATATATATAGATATATATTATGACTTGTTTGGTGTAAGACTCATCTGCCTAAAAGGAAACCCTAGTGCCGTCCTCCTCCTCAAGTAATAGAGAGAGGGGGGTCTCAAGAGTGGTGTTAGCACACCGTAAGTGTTTGTTTAGTCTCGCGAGGGTGTAGATACCTGTAGAGATGCGACATTTGACGTGCTCTTCCGACACTACAAGTTTCTTAGCTATTTTCATTATGAAAGGTATAATTTAATATGGATTTGATTTCGATGTTCACATGAGTTTTGGTGTTTCAGATTTGTAAATGATGATAAATATTATTGCATGTTGATAGCCCGAAAATGCTTACAACTCTGTAAGTTAAAGAGTGCCTAAGCTAAAATTTTTAGTTTTGAATCTTAAGTAAATAATATCCTTGCTTAGAATAGTAAAATCCAATCATGGAAAACTCAATCGAATCAATGTAAAGATTTTGAATCGCATAATTTTTCTGTCGAATTTTTAACTTTTCGATTTTATTACATTAATAATTTTTGTTGTTAAAAATTAATCAATTTTTACAAATTAATAAATTCTTATAAACTAAAATAAATAAATTAATTTTTATTTAACAATTTTTACTTTAAATTTAAATTTTTTGACGAATAAGATAATCTCTTACTATTATATTATAAATTTTTTAGTTTTATTTAATATTTAACCAATTTTATATGAGATGTTTAAAATCTTAAATCTCTAATAATTCCAGTTTTTAATCATCGGAAAAAACCAAGAAATGAGGTTGAAAACGGCAAAAGAAACTGATTGGAGGAATAAACTGAGGCATGTGCTAAAGCCTAAAAGCAAGCAAAAAAATAACCAATTGTCCTCCGAACAACCAGGACAATTAGTTTAGTGGCAAAAAAAAAAAAGCGCAATTCTAATTCGATTCGCTCTCTCTCTCTCTATTTCAGTATTTCCTCGATTTAAAATCAAAAAAAGCATAACCATAAACCATGTCCTCTATATTATATTCCATTTCAAATCCCTCTTCTGCGTTTTTAGATCTCTCTTTCGCGTCCGTTCCCTTTCCCAAGTACAAAAGTGCTCCACCGATCTTAAAGCCACCGCCACAGCCCCTACGAGAACGTCATCCTAAACGCTGCGTTTCTGCCCCTTACTCCTTCTCCTCCTTCTCAGGTACTATTGTTCGTCAGATGGGGTTTAGTTCAATAGGCACGCTTTTTAACTGTGTTTTGGTATTTTGTGATTGATTAGAAACTGTGGCTTGGATATCTGTGTGTAGAAATGGAAGCATCTGCTGGGCCAACTCTCTATCCATTGCATCGTACCAAGACCCTTCACCTGGTTCGTCTCGTTTTATGTCATTTTCCGTTTTCTTCGATGTCAGCGTTTGTATGTGTGTGTTCAAAAAGGTTACTGATACACTTAGGTAAGGCACGCACAAGGGATTCACAATGTTGAAGGAGAAAAGAAATTCAGTGCATACTTATCTGAAGAACTCTTTGATGCACACCTTACTCCTCTCGGCTGGCAACAGGTAATTGAGTCAGTTCGTTTCAACTTTGATAATTACGGGCTGGGCAAGCTCCTTTTTTTTTAGATGTTTCAACTTGTGGGAAAATTTTGTGAAATCATGGCAGGTTGATAATTTGCGCAAGCATGTTCGAGAATGTGGACTTGATAAAAAGATTGATTTGGTGATTGTTTCGCCTTTATTAAGGTATGGGAGTTGTTTTACTTTTTTGGTGAAATGGTAGATCTTTTTGGATTTAGTTTTGATTTGAAGGTAGAAATTTTGTTTGGTAGAGGATTCAAGCAAGTTTTTTCACCTAACCCTTTTCTTTTTAATAATTGCTTTATAGGACCATGCAGACAGCTGTTGGAACCTTTGGAGGAGAAGGGTACTCGGATGGCATAAATGCCACGCCATTGATGGTGGCAAATGCTGGATCTAGTAACCGGCCGGCAATTTCAAGTTTAAATTGTCCTCCAATTATAGCAGTTGAACTTTGTCGAGAACATTTGGTGCGTGTTTAAGAAAGCTATTTGCATGTTGTTTAATGCTTGATGAGAGAAGTTGCTATAGCCTGATCTTTTCTTTCACTTTAATGGGAGCATGAAGCTGGGTTTACGTTTGACCTCTTTTGTTTTTAATTTCTCAAACTGCAGGGAGTTCATCCGTGTGACAGGAGAAGAAGTATCAGTGAATATAAGCCTCTTTTTCCTGCAATAGATTTTTCTCTGGCAAGTACTGAAAGAAGAGTTTTTTATTATCTCATAAAGGATCTAGACATCATTACTCCTTCTAGGAGATCCTAGGTTTCTAGTTCCAAATGCTGCTCAGGTTGATATGAAGCAAAAAAAAAATAAAATATTTCTTGTGCAGATTGAAAATGATAATGACATTTTGTGGAAGGCTGATGAGAGAGAGCTGAATGAAGAAGTTGCGGTGAGGGGATTGAAATTTTTGAAATGGTATGTTCTGTTCTATTCTTTTTGTCTATGTTTGTCACTAACCTGGGAATAAAGCTTTGTTCAAATGAATTTCATGTTTATACTTGTTTATATGTTGATTGCTGTAAAGGATAACTGGCCTGCCGCTGTGCCGCATAGCTATGTTTGTAAAGGTCATTATTCCTTTACATGATTGATCGGCTTTAATGGATTTTAGATACATTTTTATCATGGATAAGTAGCTGTTGGTAGGTGTGGCAGTTTCATCCCTTAATTTTGATGACATATTACGGTTTCTTTTGGTATAGGTTGTGGACTCGGAAAGAGAAAGAGATTGCTGTTGTTAGCCATAGTGGATTCTTGTACCATTCCTTGAGTCATTTTGGAAATGATTGTCATCAATCTGTGAAGAGTGAAATATGCACACAGTAAGTGATTATTCATGTCTCAATTAACGTGCATAAGTGCTTGTTATCACTGTAAAATAATCTGTAATAGAAAACTTTTTGAAAGGTCTCTAATATGAAACCTAAGCCCTTCCTCCTAATGTCGTTTCATGAAAAAAGAAATGTTCAATTCGTCAGATTACTCAGTTTCAGATTGTGAAATACATTGGAATTTGGATACAACCTTTCATTAATCTCTCACGCGTAACCACAGGGCACTATTGCTGCTATACCTTTCCCAAGGGAATCATTAAGAATCATTAATATATTCATTTTTTATTTCCTAAATAGATGAAACCTAGAAGACTAGAATTAATCAACCAATACTATATACTGTTCAATATGGTGGAACTTATAGTTCTTACCTTGTCTGAGATAATGTTGTAGCGTTGTAGCTGAGATGACAAGAGGAATTGGTGGTTCTTAGAAAGTATATGTGTAGTGATATATCCGACATGAAATAGTCTTATTGTGAATCATATGTCAATGTATAAACTTTCACTTCTTATCCTGCATTGTACTAATCCGATGCATGTTCATACAGCTTTGCAAACTGTGAGCTTCGTTCAATGGTCCTTGTTGATAGAGGGTATGTCTTCTAGAAAAGCTTACCAAAAGCACTCAAATTATGTTTGTTTAACTTCTGCAGAAGAATTCATGATCTTTTTTCCTCTTTCCAGTATGATAGGGTCTGATCCGGCAACTACCAACTATCCTGGAAAGATTCCTCAAGGTCTTGATCTCCCAAGTGATGTTGCAGAGGAGAAGCATAAAGGAAAAGCAGAGAGTTGAAGTAATTTTCTGACCAGCATGTATCAGGGGGAACGGTGTTGATTAATGTCCAATATGTGTGTTTCTTTGGAAGTAATTTACTAGGATGTGCTTAGTTTATACATCCTACTGAAGAGCTAGACGGTTCAAGTTTTATGAGCATACTAGCTCGTCTTTTAGGAAATCTCAAGATTCATTCCTTGGAAGTATTGAATTTCCAAAGCCTTTAAGAACATTTACGGGCGCACACATTCTTTCCACAATTTTAGCCATCCTTCACGGGCTTTCTCAACCCGGTTTAGATTCATATGATGGTGAATTTGAGATGGAATGCCTTTTTTTTTTCAAGGAAAAGAAACAAAATTACATGATCCTCTGAGGAGGCTAACTTTTGTCATATCCTCTAGAAGGATAGTATCACACTCTGAGAGTGCACTAACAAAAGTGGCGAGCCTGAGATCTAGGTTAACAGTAGTAAGGTTGGCAAGTCGATCATCGCATTGATTTTTCTCTCCGTACATGTGACATGGGAGAACGACCCAATTACGAGTAAGTAGCTGTATGCCCAATACAAGGGGGACGAGCGACGCGTTAGAATCTGAGTCTTTTTAAGTGTCAACTCTCGGGTACGGCTTATAAGTATTTACCGAGGAGCCCGAATCTGGGCCTAGTTCCAGCCTCTGGTGATGGTCGATGGAGCAATTGGAGGATAATGTGGTCATGGCTCAGATAACTCGCACAGTTTGCTCCTCTCACTGTACGATTCAAGATTGGATCGCTATCCACTCCCTACAAGCTGTGTTCCTGAATTCGGACCGATTATTAAATTGGTGGTTTTATTAGTCATTAGTTTGATCGGTTCAACTATTAGTTAAACCGGTGTTACGTAATAATTATGCAATAATTATATTTAATTATATATAATATTAAAAATATTTTTTAAAAAATACAAAATTAAAAAAATTAAAAAAATAATTATCGGACCGGTCAATTGACCTGTTTTGACCGGTTCAGATTGAGTTAATTTATAATCGATTTTGAAGGATAAACTGGACCGAACCACCGACCAGTTACTGGTCAAACCGGCCGGTCTGGTCGAAGTTTAAATACAGAGCCTACAAGCTTTACCCAAGAAGAAGAGCCGAAAAAAGGCATAAGCTGAAAGAAAAACAAATTAGTAGGTATAAATGTTAGGGTTTTTTATTTTTAAATTTATTAAAATAATAAAATAATTACATAAAAAATGACATATTAGTAAAGAAATTAACGTAGAATTATTTTTATAACAAATTAAAAGTTAAATAGTTATTTGTCCTAATTAAATCAAACTTCATTGGTATGCTTGGACTAATTATGAAATTTTTATAAGTGAAAATTAAATAAAAACCTATTTTATAAAATTATTTAAAATAAATTAATAAAATTTTTAATACCTTTTTAACATATAATTCTCTTAACCGGTTAAATAAAATTTAATATCCGTAACAACTATTTATAATAAAATTACGTCTTACCAATACCATAACAAAAAAAATAGATAATTTATTATACTAATTAATTTTTAATTTTTAATCTTAATTTTAAAAATAATAATTAATAAATATTCAATAAAAAATTAATTGCAGGACTACGGTTTTGGTCAGCGACTTATACAATCTGCCGCAATTGCCACGCAAATCTAAGACAGTTAAATGGCAGCTCCGGTCCAGTTGTCTCTCAACAAATCATGCCTACATTCACGACTTTCGCAGCTTGTCCTACTCTCATGTCAGAGCCTCGTCACAACAACTTCACACAACACCAACAAAAACAGAAGCAATGGTTTTTACGTTGTCCGGCTATGCCTCTGAATCGGACTCCTACTCCTTCACCTTCAATACTTTGTTTCTCTTCTCTCTACGGTGCATACAATTTCACCACTTTCTTGTCTTTCTCTTTACTTCATAGATACAATTGCGTCAAGGTTTGACTTTTCGACTCGTGGGATGTTGTCTGTATTAAGAATTTTAACGGGTCTCGATAAGAACTGGGAATCCCGGGGAATTCGGATGGCCATAGTTTTGGTCCATTTGGCTCAAATTTTGGATCTTGTTGCTTATTGAGCTAGTTCTTTGGAAGCTTTACTATGTTCTATGTAAGATTCTTTTGGATTGACGTTGTTCTTTGTTTGTGCAGAGATGAATACTACAGTTGGTCAAAGTCTGTTGCCACTGGACCGAACCAAAACTATTCACTTGGTCTGCTTCAATCTTCACTACCTCATCCCATATTTTACTGCTTCCAGAAATCTGAAACATCCTGTTTTATTCTAGTCAAGTGGCTTATAAATGCAGTTACCTCATGAAATTTTCAGGTTAGACATGCCCAAGGGATTCACAATGTATACGGAGAAAAAGACTCTAAAGCCTATTTTTCTGAAGAATATTTTGATGCGCACCTTACACCACTTGGTTGGCAACAGGTAATGGCAGGCCCTTTTTATGCTTTCCTTCATGCATTTAAGTCAGGATCATTGGGGGACTTGTACTAAGTTGAATTGTTTCGGTAGCTTATTTCATCTTTTAATATTTTGAGATGAACCATAACAGGTTGAGAATCTGCGAAAGGACGTTCAAGGATGTGGACTACGTAAGAGAATTGAATTGGTCATCACTTCCCCTTTGTTAAGGTATTGCGAAAATTCGCAGCTGCAGTTACTTCCTAAAGCCACTCTGAAAAATATTTGCTTTAGTTTCTTGCAGCTAATGGAGGAGCTTGATACAGTTTGGTACCATCTAATTGGTCTAAATATTGAAGCCTTTTATGATTTCTATTCAACAGATTGAATCTTGTTGTATTTGCATACTTTGGTGCTGTATGTTGCTTGTATGCACCAAATAGATAAGAAGGTCTGTTTAGAAGCGATTCCTTTCATTAGGTATCATTGACTCATTTCTTAGGATGCAAATCTTGTCTCTTCCCAGGATTGTTTTTCATATACCTAACTGGAATAAATGGCTATACGTTACTTGTCTCCATGATGGATTTTGGTCACTAAATACTTATTCTCTGGAACATGAGTTATTGAGATTGCACTCTACTAATCATGAAAAAGTGAGAGGTTCCCATGATTCTTTTTGCCAAAATCTTTTCTTAGACAATGACCCTGAAAATGCATTGTAGGACCATGCAAACAGCAGTTGGTGTTTTCGGTGGTGAAGATTTGAAGGAAGTTATAGAGGCCCCTCCTTTGATGCTAGCAAATGTTGGAAAAAGTCAGCATCCTGCAATTTCAAGTTTAAATTGCCCTCCAATCATGGCTGTTGAGCTATGTCGAGAGAGCTTAGTATGTCTTCCATAAGTAAATAATAGCTAACTGAATCTGTTAAAAGTATATACAGCTTTGTTCGAATGAATTTGTCATTTTGCAAATGATTTGCTATACATCCTGCTTCTCTCAAGAAAGGAGATAAAAATACTAGGGGGAGTTTAATCATTATGGTAACTTTCAATGTGGAACATGTACGACATCTGTACTGAACTAAAATATAGGCATCACTCTGCTTTAGAAATGAAGTCAAGGGAATGTCTACAAAATGGAATTCATATCATGTAATGAAAAAACCTATCTATATTCAGTTGCTTTTTCCCTTATTTGAAATGGGATCTGTACATTAACTTTGATTCTTCTGAACTACAGAACAGCTATCCATGTGATAGGAGAAGAAGCATCAGTGAATATCAACAGATGTTTCCTGCAGTAGATTTTTCAGTGGCAAGTATATAATTCGTATCCACTCTGTTGAAAGTGACCTTTATCATTGTTTCATATCTCAAGTTCAACTTGGGTTGATATTAGTCGTTCCCTTTTTTATTTCTCCTGTCTGTAGATTGAAAGCAATGATGACATACTGTGGAAGGCTGATGATAGAGAGAAGCATGAACTGGTAGCTGCAAGAGGCCTGAAATTTTTAAATTGGTAACTATTTGGTTGTATTGCACATGGTTATGATGTTTCTTTAACAGACTTAAAAATCAGAGATTATAAATTAGTTGTGACGGTTTATAAATCATTGGGAGGAGTAAGCTTCCTGGGCAGTTCACTCCCTGGTCAGTTGTTCAAGCCACCAAGGCCTACTGATACAACAGTGAGGATTGGCAAGTCCATGCAGGAGGAAGGAATGAAGATACAGTTGATAACCAGAGAGGGCGATCAAAAAGATGATAAATTGTAGATCGCCCTTAATGGAACATCATAGCTTTTGCACAAACGAGTACTCTGTTTCCTTACAACTAATTCTATATTTTTCGGTAACTTTTATGGTTTTCTTCCAGGTTGTGGACTCGGAAAGAAAAAGAGATTGCGGTTGTTAGCCATGCGACATTCCTTATGTGTATGCTAAGTAACTTCGGAAATTACTGCCATCCTTCTTTGAAGAGTGAATTGAATAGAACGTAAGCCTTCATGATAATGAACATTTTTGCTAGTATCATTATAGGATAATGCAAATGTCAAATGTTCCATATTTCTTGTTGAATGCACCATCTCAAACCATCTTCTTCTAGGCCCACGTATTATGTTGTTTTCCTCATAAACTTTACAGATTTGGTAACTTGTCATTGAACCTTTTTGTTGATGATTGTCATGAGTTAAAGTTTGAGAAGGTTATGTTTATCTTCTATTATTAGGTTAGGGTTGAAAGTGACCTTTTTAAACTTAATAAATCCTTTTTCTGCGTTTTGGCAAATGCTTGTGATATAGTGCTATTTCTTTTGTATATTTCAAAATTTTAAGCCATCTCTTCAACAGAATTAACACTCAGAATCCTAAAGATACTGATATTGTTATCAGAAGGTCTTGAAAAAGGCACTCGATTTTCTGTAGAAATTACAGCATGATAGTGTAGATTTGCAAGTTGATTTCTTATACAAAATATATGCCTTACTCTTGCATTGTGCTAATCAGGCTATTTATTTGCAGCTTCGCAAACTGTGAGCTTCGTTCTTTGGTTCTTGTTGACAGATGGTGAGATGTCTTTGGGGATAGTTGAGGGCAATTTCTCTTTAAGCTCGTGCAGAGCACTCGTATACATATGTTCCTTCTGCATAATAGGCTTAGATCCCGCACCAAGCAGAAAAAGAGATGTTGCATCACACATAAATCTTCAAATGTGAAGTTGCTCAGGCCAAGTACACATGGAAGAAGTAGAGTCAAATACTTATCTAGTATCATGAAATGATCAGTATTCTTTGCCTGGTGGGATATGTTATCCAGGATTGGTTTACCAAGATCGAAAAAGAGCTAGATCCTTCCAGTTTTATGAAGCATCTGGCTCTGTTTTAAGGTTCTTTTCCCTGAAACAACCAAAGTATGCAATGTCTTAGTGCTAATGAAAAATTTGTCGCCTATATCCCCCGTCGTTGTATCTTTATGCAGTAAAATTATTTGAAAGCCACCATTGGCAACCAACCTTGTTCGTATAATTAGATGGCTTGTCCTTATTAACCATAACTAAGAGTGCAGATTGAAAAAGGAAAAAGCTCAAGCGCATGCCAACCAACCTTCTTCGTAAAATGTCATGTCTTGTCCTGATTAACCGAGAAAGGAAAAAATCAAGCGCATGCTTTTGTTTCTCGGTGTCTAACTGTAGTACGTAATGTTGAACGAGCCAAATTACACCTATCCTACAGCAGCTGCTGGAGCAACTTACGTAAGGAAATCACCTTCTGGGCTCGGTCAACACGCAACTGCTTTTACCCCTTAATGGCTTCCAGTTCAATTTCAACAACTCCCCCCTAATCACTTATTGACTCATCACCACTTCCACACCCCTTTGCTCGCCACAGTAACGGTGAAGACCTCGAAAGAAACGGAAGTAGAGGTTCAGTACTCAGTAGTACCAACCTTTATTCGCATTTCCTTGACAGTGAGACAGTTCGTATTTATAATCTACTGAACCTAGACGCCACTCTTCTCTTCCCATAAAAATAGGATCTTTCGAATATTCTCTTCGTCCCTCCATATTGCATATGGATCTGACTGCCAAAGCGCCATTTCTGTATCCGTTGCAGTGTTGTAAAATACTCCATCTGGTTTGCACCATCTAAACCCTGTTTATCTTCTGTTTCTTGACTGAATCGAAACTTGTGTACCAAGAAACCTTTTTTGTTTCAAGGGATCTTCTTTGTTAGGCCATGACCATCTTTTAACGAGTATGCGTCTTACGTTGGTCAGGTGAGGCATGCACAAGGACTGCACAATGCAGCAGCAGCCAGGGATTACGCCTCT
>JANZLC010000002.1:4185177-4197665 GCA_026413385.1 Erythroxylum gracilipes
GGCCCTGGATCACCATGCGAAGGCATAAAAAGATCTTGGTAATAGTTCACTATTAGCTCTGGTAATCCTGAATCCCAATCAACCCACTCACCATTATTGTTCTGAAGTCGAGAAATCTGATTTTTCCTCCTTCTATGAGACGCCATCATATGAAAAAATCTGGAATTTGAATCTCCCTCTGCTAACCAGTGCTGCTTAGAACGTTGTTTCCAATAAACCTCATTTTTCAGCAATAAATCCCCATATTGTTTCTCAGTCGTCCGTAGTAATCCCATATCCAGAGTAGGTTGTCTTCGCAAGAATGCCAATTGACGTTTTACTTCACGAAGACTGTTATAGAAGACCCGTTGATGTGACTGTGCCCACTCTTGTAAGTACCGAGAGCAACACTTAAGGCGATCTTGAAGAGTTGAGATCGTATCCTCGGTCCACCCTCTACTGACCAGTTGTTTACACTCATCTTCGAGAACCCATTCTGATTCAAAGCGAAAGCGTTTCTGGACATATCGCTTTAGCGCCACGCCTAGAGAAAGGAATATTGGAAGATGATCAGAAGACGCTGACTGTAGAACAGATAGCGTTGCCAGTGGAAACATGGAGGACCATGACAGCGTCCCCATTGAGCGGTCCAGACGTTCTCGTACTTGTGCAGCACCTTCCCTACCATTCTCCCAAGTGAAGCGTGGGCCCTCAAAGCCCAAATCATGAAGATGGCAATCAGAAATAACTGTGCGAAAACCCTCCAGCAGTGATCTAGGATGAGAGTTATTTCCATGTTTCTCTGATAAGAACATAATGTCGTTGAAGTCTCCTATAACACACCATGGTAACGTGGACATAGAAGAGAGGTGTCTGAGTAAGTCCCAACCTTGGCTCCTATTATGGCGTTCTGGAAAGCCATAGAAACCTGTTAATCGCCACCTTTTCATCCCTTCAATAATAACCTCAATATCAATATGATGAGTGGAGTAACTTAGTAACCGTGCCATGTTCGGCTCCTTCCACATTAATATTAAACCACCACTCATACCCACAGGGTCAACAATAAACAAACCACTAAAGTTCAAAACTGATTTAATATGTAGAACTCGTTCTTTTTTTATTTTTGTTTCCATAAGAAAAATAAAGTTGGGCTTCTTTTCCAATACAATATTTTTTAAAACTCGAACTGTGCGGGGGTTCCCAAGCCCCCGACAGTTCCAACTTAAAATACTCATAATGCTAGGTGGGCCTGGGGACCAGGACCCACCATTTGCAGGTTTTTTGCATCACGCGCATTATTTATCAAATCCACCTCCATAGTTGTTTCCTCCGTGGACTCCCTTAGGCGTCTTCGTTTGGCCTCCACGACTCTAATAGGATCCGTAGGCCTCTGATAAAGAACTGCTTGATTTGCGGGTGTTACCGTTATCGAAGAACTAGGAGCCTGATTTGCCGTAAGATTATGGGAGCCAAAATTGATCGAATCTGCAGGATATGGGTTTGAGGTTTGAGAACCTTGAAATCCGGCACCATCAACGGGATTGCCAAAATCAGTACTGGTCGCTTGCTGTTGTACGTTTCTCAATGGACTTCCTGTATCTCCATTCTCCATTTCCGGCATAAGGTCCTTTTCTGATCGCAACCACTTGGATCCAACTTGAGTTTGACGCCTATAGTCAGCTTTTAGCCAAGTTCCATACGCAAATTTCTCCTTCGGGAAGTTTGGATACTCATAGAGGAGGCGACAGAATTTGTCAGTGTGTCCCACTATACCACAGAAATAGCAAAACGTATTCAGCCGTTCATACTTAAAATCCAAACAGACGTTCTCTCCTCCTGTCCATTTGATAAGCATTTTGCGTTTCAGTGGCTTGCGAATATCAATGGCTACCCTGATACGCATGAAGTCACGCCATATAGGTGAGTAATTGCGTGGATCTGATACGATAAACTCGCCTATATACTTTCCTGCATCACCGGCAACCTTCTCAGATACGAAACCCTGTGGGACGTTATGAATCTGAACCCATAAAACCAGTTTAACCAGCTCTATTTGACGAGGATTTTCATGGGGTTGTAAGACATGCAGCAAGAGGGGATTTTGCTGATAATTCCAAGGTCCTTCATTAATAACTCTTTCGACGTCTAAGTGGTGGAAGAATTGGAAGACAAAAACGTTGTTGCCCAACTCCTTAACCAGTAATCCTTTGACGGGTCGCCAAACACTCGCCATAACCTGCTTAAAAACCATAAAATTAATCATCTTTTCTGTTAATAGTCGTCCCACCACGCAATGTTGCCAGATCTTGTCTGGTGTGTTCTGTTCTCCCGTAGCTGGGGCTGCTGCATATTCCAATACCTTCTCTTCCTCCTCCAAGTTTAGGCGTTGATACATCTCTTGAACCAATCGATCTTCCTCTGTGTTTGTAGCCATATTCTCCTGGAACAACTATAGACCAGAAGCTGAAAGGGACAGTAAGTGAGAAATGAAGAAACTTGCTATTGGAAACAAGAGAGAAAAAACTCAACCTATCGTGAGCAGCCCACTAGCATCTTTAGTCTTAGCATTGCAAGCTGGGGTTGAATTTTCTTGAAGTTTTAAACTAGGCTAATTTCCTTTATTTTCAGTTTATTCCTTTCCTCGTTCACAAAAAAAAAAGATAACACTTGTACCTTGCCAGCAATTACAAATTTTTGAAAAAGGAATCAGATCTTCTGGTTCAGATTACTCTAACTCTACCCTGTGTTAGATGATCTAAATCATCAATTTAAGTAGATACTCTAACCTTATTTTGTACCAGAAAATCTAAACTATCCATTTAAAAAGATCTAAGCCATCCATTTAAGTTAAATAAAAGCTTAAATCTTCTAGCACAGGATAGGATTAAAATACCTAGGTAAGAGGATTGATTATTGAAGGCCCTGAAAAATGGTCCACACGCCACAACCCAACAATGTTGATGTCAGTGGAAAGACCAAATGTATAAAAAACAAAAACAAACATGCCTGTCAGTGTAATTATAATCTAACACTCATGTGGGTTTGTCGACGGCTCGTGTGGCTAAAATGACATTGTTTGTCAAGTTTTAATGAAGCGTCAACTTCTAAAGCACTGGCCCAAAATGTCAATCTTAAAATTCGACGAATCAACACAGCCGACCCAATTCTGCCAGCCCATGGACATTCTGCAAAGCTTAAAAAGGAAATAAATCTTTTAATTAACCTAAACAACTGTTACGAATCTATCGTAGCCACCCTGCGAAATTCAGGAAGTGAAATTGTCCCTTTTATCCAAAACCAACCTTGTTTTATTGTTAACAGAAGAATTGGTCCCCAAATTCAGTCCCTTAATCATCATGGGTTACCTATGTTTTCAGTAAAGAATAAAGATTCGGCATGTGGTTTTGCCATCTCCCGAAGTCGAGAGCATGGTGGCACTCCCAAGAAACTTGTCTTTGCGCTTTCTGACAGGTAATCTGTGTGTTCTGTTAATAAAACACGGGACACATTGATCATGACTTGGATCAAGATAGTGAACTAAAACGTCACGTGCATTATTAATATAAGTACCCTGACAATCCTTCTTAAGCCCACTAGACTATATAAAAGTACCCATAATCAGAAATAAAGAAAAGATTCAAAGAGGCGGTAAGAGTACTCCTTAAAAAACTTCCAGTATCAGAGACCAATGAATTCTGATCGGTGCCAAAGCATTTACGGCAAACAAGAATTATTAAAAGAATAGTATATAATTGGATCCTTTAAGAACATCACTATGAAAGTTGATATTTTCGGAGTAAAGAGGATAGGTTATATTTATATTGGATGATTATTAATTACATATATTCATTAAAAATGTATGTTGATTTAGAGACGTTCTGCCTCTTATAGATAACGACATACGTACGTTACGTAGTGGATAACTATGTAAAAACTTACATGATATAAGACGCCAAAGTCCATAAAAACTCTCTCTCATCGCTAACTAAAGTCCAATGGAACATATCCTAAAATTTGCCTAATTTCTATTTTCAGATAAGGTCTCAATGCCTTGAAGAAATTTTATTATACTGAAGTTATCATAAATATGACTAGTAATAACTAATACGCATCGCATCTGATTCTTAGCTGTTTCGTTTGTCCTGACGCATGACCCTTGACCAGTATTCCTTTGATGGTCACTGCTAGTTACTACCTTGTTGCCAGCTTCTTTTAGTTCTTCACCTTCGAATTTTATCTACCTCAATGTTGAAGTGTTTTAACATAATTAATATAAGATTAGAAAAAATATATTTATTATTTATCTCCGCATAAATAATTAATTAGAAATTTTAAATAAACTTAACGATTTATGAATAAGTAATTTATATTTTTGATTTTCATTCATAAAAATTGTTTAAAATTATGTTGATTAAGTCCATAAGATTTCTTTATCCTTTCTTATGAATGAGAATTTTAATATTGATAAATTTTACTAAAAAATATGTGAAGTTATAATAACTAATTATGATAATTTTATTAGATGTTTTCATCACATATTTAATAAATAATCGACTCATATTAATATGATATTATTTTTTACTACAATTCAACTAACTTAATTAAATTATTTATTAAATTGTTCGAGTGAATCAAATTTTAATTTTAATTTTAAATTAATAATTAGTAAGAATTCGATAAAAATGAAAATTCAACAATAATTGCACTTTGAGTTTAACTACTCTTTGCATATTTCTGGAGCCACCATCTAATTACTAATCCGCAAGATTGCATTATTGCATGGTCAATTATAAGAGAAATAGAAAATGTACCTTAACAGGAAATTTGAAAAGTGTATTGACTTCAAATGGAAAATATTATCTCGTTCTAAAAATTGTTATATATCAATGAATACAACTACTGTACGTATGAGTATGTACTTTAAAATCAATTAGCACGTGAGGATCATACGAGAAAATCGATACAAAAACGAGGTTTACTTATTAATTGTTAATTGAAAAATGGCATAACACCGTCCGATCTGAACAGTATACAGTGACAATCGGCATCGCTGACTCTCTGGCGTGAAAGTTGTCTCTCACGCGACTGACTTGTTGCAGGTACAACGGTACGTGGTCCCGACTCTGAGGCCTGTGCTGCTATCTACAGTAGTGTTTGGCAAACAGCTCGCTGTTTTTTAATTTAAGCGTGCAGTGAATGAATTAGTGATTACCTTATCTAAAAGCTTCGTGAGAGAGATTTTTTTTGAGTTAGTTATTTGACTAATGATAGCACTAATTTTTATTTTATTCTTTACTTTTGTTTTGTGTATTTTTTAAGTTATTTTTTTTATCATACTAAAATTTAGAAAATTATAATAAAGAAGTTAATTAATTTTTCATATTTATTTAATTTTATAATATTAGTTTACATTTAAAAATATCATAATAGTAAGTTTTTGAACATAAAAAGTCATATCAAATTAATATTTTTAGTATATAACTACTATATATCGTATTTGTGTCATATTATAATTATAGATATTTTAATTTATTAAATAATAAAATTCATACATATTATATAAAAAAATTAATATGATATAGTTCACACCATTCATATTAATAGAGAATTTAACGTTGGATTGTTATTATTATTATTATTATTATTATTATTATTATGATGATGATGATGATGATGATGATGTGATTTTTATTAGAATTATAAATTTAATTTTTGTGAAATTAAATATTTAAAATCTAAATTATATTAAGAATATTTAAAGAAATACTAAAATATAATAATTAAGTTCTCAAATTCTTTTTTTAAGTCATGTCTTTTTAAATCATTTTATATATAAATAATTACAATTAAATAATTAATTTTATCAAACATTTTTAAATAAATGACTAATATTATTCGCTGAATAAATCAATCGATATAATTCGCTAATAGTAAAACATGACCAATTTTTAAACTTAGTTAACTCTTCAAGTGATGCATTTTAAATAATTAATTAGTAAATTGTAACTTACAATGAGTGATTTTACCCGCATGGGTAGCCCAGTTGGTTTATTGGGAGGGTAACTGAGGTCAAGGACTCAGGTTCGAATCTCAGCAGCGGCAGTGTGAGAGTTCATCCAATGTGGTGACTCCTTGTACGCACCGAGTATTGGGCCGCTCTTCTAAGAGACTGGCTGGAATCAAACCATAATTCAATCCTCCAACAGTGATCGGATCTGCGACTGGGGACCCTTTAAATTGGGGCTCAACCTTTTTGAGGTCAAGGTAACGGTCGCAGTTTCACAGCCATTATAGCGGCAAGTTCGAGTTGGATGCAATATGAGGTGAGAAGGTTCATTGATTGGTTTCTTTGTCAATGCCTATGGATTGGGTTTGCTACTTTTACTTACATTGCCTTGTTTCATGAAAGGTTTGGTAAATAATTAACAGAGTTACACTTTTTTAATTAAATATATCAATATAAGAATTTTCAAATTATAACAAATTTAAATTTGAGGTTGAGCTTGAACTTGAACACGAACTTGATATAAAATGATAAAAATACATTATATATTAAATATAAAAGTTTATGTTAATATTTTATTATTTAAAAATAATAAAATAAATTTATAGACAATTGTTTAACTAAAAATACAACAACTTTTCGTAGCTTTATAATTAATTTGTTTACACTTCAAGCTCTAATGAGACAAGCTTAACTTTATTCACTTGGAATCTTAGTAAATGAAATTTAGAATAAGATTTGTATTTGATTTATTTATTGTCGAGTTGAGAAAGACTCCTCATATTTTAATGAAAGTTAGATTTATTTGCATTTTGCAACCCTAATTTTGGACATCTATCATGAAAGTTGACTTCAGAAGGAGCATTCACGAACGTTAACACGACGTTACTACTTTCACGCACCTCCCTGGTTTACCTTTCTCTCTCTCTAACTCTCGACCGTTGTACATCTGCACCTACCGTCATCCAAGTTGACCGGCCTTCAAAAAGCATGACTACAGCGCCGGATGCCCACCGCACTGACGCTTCCAGGGAGGATCTTACCTCCATTGAAACCACCGGCCACACGGCGAAGAAAGTCCGCATTCGCGAGCGGGAGGAAGACCCGCCACCGTCTCCTTCTGTTCCACCCACTCTTCCCCTCAGTTATAGCGCTGCAGTTACTGGTCTACCAGCGTCGGCTGCTCCTGGTGTTTCTGACTGGCCGGACGAGGAACCGGTAGACATTGAAGAAGGTGACATCACATTGGTCCAAGGCGAGCTTGGCCTGGGTCTTGAACTCTCCAGTCCTCTTAAAGGCCGCCTGTACAAAAGATGGGAGAATGCAGTGGTTGTCAAATTGCTGGGTCGCAGTGTTGGCTTCAACTTGCTCAAAACCAGGCTCCAGACGCTGTGGCCCGTGGCAGGTCCGATGAAACTCATCGATTTGGATAATGACTTCTTTCTGATTAATTTTTTGCAGGAGGAGGATTACCTTCATGCTCTCACGAATGGCCCCTGGGTGATTCTGGGACACGCCCTATCCGTCCAGGCCTGGTCTCCCACCTTCCGACCCTCTTCCGGCGAAGTTTCCACCGTGGTCACCTGGGTACGCTTCCCTGAACTTCCTGTTACTCATTACCATCCCTCCATTTTACGAGCTTTAGGCAACATTATTGGTCGCACCATCCGCATAGATAATACCACCCAGAAAACCCAGAGAGGACGTTATGCTAGGGTCGCTGTCGAAATAGATCTGAACTCCCCTCTGCGGTCTTTGGTGGAGCTAGACGGCGAACGTATTAAGGTCTCCTACAAAGGCCTCCCTCCGATCTACCTTGCCTGTGGAGGCCCCGGGCACGACACGGCGCTTTGCCCCCACCGGCCGGCTAGCTCTCCGGCCTCAGGTTCCTCCTCCGCCTCTCCACCGATGGTTCCTTCAACGGACCTACACACATCCCCTAACACCGACCCACGTCCCGCCGCGGTGTATGGTCCCTGGATTCAAGTCCAGAGACGCAACCGCCGCCCCCCCAACGGCCCCCTGTCAGATCGTGCTAGCCGTTACCCACCCCCCTCTGAGCGTCCGCGAGGCTCGCGCTTCCAGGCCCTAGCCGACACGGAGTCCTCCCCTCGCCACCAGCTCCCGTCCCCAGCTTCTGGTTCCGTCCCAGCCGCGCGTCCGTCTCCCTCCCTCGTCCACTCTCAACATCGTCCAGAGCTTAAGGCATCGGTTCCTGGCCACGCTTCTCGTGGGAGTGGGCCTGCGCTTCGGCGTGGGCCGCCCAAGCCTGCAGCTGGACCTTCTTCTGGTCTAGCTAGCGCCCCCCCAGCCCCAACCCCTCTCCCTGGCCCAATCCCATCCCCTCCAGCCCCTTGCCCAGCTGGTCCACCAGGCCCCTTCCCTCCTGACCTGGGCCCGAAGCCCACCGACTCCTTCCCCTCCGACACCCAGCATGTGGCCATTTCTTTCCCCTGACATCACGATATAATGATCCATGACAGTGCTCTCGCCATTCCCATGGCTGGGGACCAGGACACTGGCCATATGGAGGAGGATTTACCCACGGACCCGGTCCCCTCTCCTTTACCCTCTACCCATTTTTTACCCCCTCCTAGACCTCCCGACCCTCATCTCCCTCCTTCCCCTCCCCCTGACGGCTCTCCGGCTTTAGACTCTCCCATGGACGAGGTACCATTCCCTCATGCCATTTCCATTGATGAGGACCAGACCGGTACTGGCGGCGGTCAGCCCACCTCTTAGTTTCTCCTTTATCATTCGCGTTTATGTCTATTTTACTCTGGAAATGTCAAGGGGCAGGTGGGAAGACCTTCCAACCCATTCTCAAAAATTACATCCGGATTCACAAACCTTTTCTCGTTGTCCTGGTGGAACCTCGTATTAGCGGGGCTCGTGCCCTTAAAGTTATTTGCAACCTCGGCTTCACCCAGTCTTTTCGGGTGGAAGCCGCAGGGTTCTCAGGAGGCATTTGGCTTCTTTGGAATTCCGATACTACCGTTCAAATTCTTTTATCTCACCGGCAATTCATTCATCTGCACCTTACCTGGGCCCACATTTCTTTCGCTTTCACGGCTATTTACGCCAGCCCAACTTACTCGCTCCAACATTTCCTCTGGCGGAATCTACGGAAAATTGCCCTACTTACTACGCACCCCTGGCTTGTGGGGGGCGATTTCAATGCCAAACTTGAAAGCTCTGACCAGCGTGGTGGCTCCAGCCTTCGCTCGGGTGTGAGTCACCCTTTTCGCGATTGTCTGCACTTTTGCCACCTCCAGGACCTCGGCTTCTCAGGACCTAAATTCACCTAGCGGCGAGGCCCACTTCGTGCCCGACTCGATCGCGTTCTTTGTTCTCCTTCTTGGTTGACCTCCTTCCCGCACACGATGGTTACACATCTTCCATTCCTCAAATCTGATCATCGACCCCTCTTAGTCACTCTTACGCCTTCTATGTCTTCTTCCCCTTCCCCTCGGCCCTTCCGGTTCCAATCTGCTTGGTTAACCCATGACCACTTTGCCCAAACCATTAAAAACAATTGGAATCCCCACCTCCCAGCCATTTCTAGCACCCTCAATCAGTTGGCAGTACATCTCCAGCAGTGGAATATCTCTTCCTTTGGGCATATTTTTCAGCGCAAAAAAAGGCTCATGGCCCGCCTCTCAGGCATTCAACATTCGCTCGAAGACCAACATTCTGAATCCCTTCTCGATCTGGAGGTGCATCTACAACAGGAACTGGAGCAAGTTCTCGTTCAAGAGGAACTGTACTGGCACCAAAAGTCGCGTAGCCACTGGATCGCTCAAGGGGATCGCAACACTTCTTATTACCATTCGCTCACTTCAGGCCGTCGTCGAAAAATGCGTTGTACCTCTCTTTGCGACGACGCTGGCTGCGTTCATACGGATCCTGTTGCCCTCCGTCGTCTTGCTCTCGAGTTCTATGCCACCCTTTACTCAGCTGACCCTCCCGCCCAGCATCCCTCCCTTCCCACTGGCCTTTTTCCCCCTCTTCCCCCCAGCGCTGCTGTGGAGCTGACTGCCCCTCTCTCGGCTGATGAAGTTAAAAACGTTTTCTTTGACATGAATCCCAACAAGGCCCCAGGACCTGATGGTTTTACGGCTCTATTTTTTCAGTCTCAATGGGATCATCTCGGCCCTGATCTTACTCTTTTTCTTCAAAACACGTTCCGAGATGAAATCTGGGACCAAGCCCTGAACCGTACAATCTTAGTCCTCATCCCCAAACTCCCCTCCCCTCAGAAGATCACACACTTCCGACCTATAGCTCTCTGTTCTGTGATCTACAAAGCTATCACCAAACTAATTGTGCGTCGCCTGACACCCCACCTCTCCACCCTCATCAGTCCCACCCAGTGCAGCTTTGTCCCTGGCAGGCATATTGTTGATAACATTATTATTGCTCAAGAGGTTATTCATTCCATGCGACGGAAATCGGGGAAGACAGGCATGTTGGCCATTAAGGTGGATTTAGAGAAAGCTTACGATCGTCTTTCTTGGGATTTCATTTCTGACACCCTCTTCGATATTGGGCTACCGACCTCTTTGATCACCCTTATTATGCGGTGTGTCACTACGGTGACCATGCAGGTCAATTGGGATGGGGTTCTCAGCGATCCCTTTACCCCTTCTCGCGGTATTCGTCAGGGGGACCCACTTTCTCCATACCTATTCGTGATGTGTATGGAACGACTGGGGCACCTCATACACACTTCCGTGGCCGAAGGCCGCTGGAAGCCTGTCACATTGAGCCGTGGCGGCCCCTCCATCTCTCACCTCTTTTTTGCGGACGACCTCTTCCTGTTTGCTGAAGCTTCGGTTGACCAAGTTTCGGTAATACGGACTCTTTTGTCCACTTTCTGTTCAGCATCCGGGCTCCAGATTAGCTCTACCAAATCTCGCTGCTTCTATTCCAGGAATATACCCACTTCTGTCGCCCGGGCCCTCAGCAGAGACTTAGGGTTCAAGCCCACAGTGGATCTTGGTCGTTATCTAGGCGTCCCGTTGCTCCATACCAAAGTCACTAAGCACACCTACCAATACCTGATTGATGCTGTCCACAAACGCCTTTCCGGTTGGCAAGCCAATCTGTTGTCCTTTGCGGGCCGCCTCACCTTGATTCAATCCGTCATTTCTGCGCTTCCTACTTACACCATGCAAACGGTCCGCCTCCCGCGGCGCTTGTGCGATGAATTGGAGAAAATCATGCGTACTTTCTTATGGGGCTCCACTCCCGGCACCCAGAAGATACACCTTGTTCATTGGGATCAGGTTTGTCAACCGAAAGACATGGGTGGGCTTGGGCTTCGTAGCATTAGAGCCACCAATGATGCGTTGCTCATGAAGCTTGGGTGGGCGCTAATCTCGAATCCTACGGCTTTTTGGGTTCGAATTTTGTCTGCTAAATATCACTTCGACGTCCATAACATCCCTACTGCTCTCACCACCCCAGGCGGTTCTATGGTTTGGCGAAGTATCAAAGTTGTTTGGCTGTCCGTTCTCCGCGGCATGAAATGGATGATCCGTGACGGGACCCAGACACGATTCTGGACAGACCCTTGGGTCGAGACCGTGGGACCCCTTCTTTCGCACGCCCTTTCCTCCATTCCCCAGTCGGATCTTGCGCTCCGGGTTCACCACTTTGTGGACAGCACAGGCAATTGACATTGGCCGGTTCTTAACACTTTGCTTCCCCCTCCTATCTGCTTGTCCATTGCGGGTACCTTTCCTCCCCAGCCTTTCCTTGGCCCTGACACGCTCGTTTGGGGCCCTGCGTCTATTGGGCGATTCACCACTGCCTCGGCCTATGCGTTACTTCAAGCACCCTCTTCTACTCCTCTACTTCCCATCTGGAAGCTCATTTGGCACTGGCCCGGGCCCCAACGCATACGGACCTTCCTTTGGCTTCTTGCTCATGACCGTCTCCTCACCAACCAACAACGCGTTCGTCGGCACCTTACCACCTCCGCGGACTGTCACCATTGTCATACGGTCGAATCCTCGCTCCATGTTGTCCGAGACTGCCCCCGCGCGCACCGTCTGTGGCACTCTTTCCCCTCCCTCGCCCTCGATCCTGACTTTTTCCATACCAACACCTTGGACTGGCTACAACGCAATCTGCGACACCACCGGTTGGTCTCTGGTATTGAATGGTCTGTCCTCTTTGGCACCGCATGCTGGTTTCTTTGGACATGGCGGAATTCAGGCCTTTTCGATTCCCATTTCTCCTGGCCGACTTCCCCCCTAGACTGCGTCCTGCGTTATGCCCTTCAGTTCCACCAGGCCTCCGCCTTGCACCTTCGTGCCCGTCTCATTCCTCCCCCCCGCTCTGAGCGGCGTATAAGGTGGCTGCCGCCTCCCCAGGGCTGGGTTAAACTGAATACCGATGGGGCTGTTAACCGCCTACACACTTCGGCCACAGCAGGGGGTCTCATCCGGAATAGCTCGGGGGCTTGGCTGGGCGGATTTGCACAGAAGATTGGTCG
>JANZLC010000002.1:4219033-4231935 GCA_026413385.1 Erythroxylum gracilipes
GTGGGTCTCCAAAACCCAATGTCGTAGGTTCAAATCCTACAGAGCGTGATTCTGTTCGTATTTTGTTAAGTCGAAAAATTATACGGAAAAAATGGAACAGCAATTTCAATTTGACCTCCTGTGGATTAAAGAAGAGAGGAGGTCAAAAAAAAAAGAAGGCGTTAATTAATCATTAATCAAAGGTCCAACTGATCACCACGTCTGTATTGTAAATATGCAGTTACGAATAATCCAGCCAAAGTAATAGGAATTAGACCTAAGACGATTCCAAATAGAAAAACTTCAATCATTTCTTTTTGTTTAAAAATGAAAAAGAGAGGGAATATATATCCTTAAATATTAATCCATATTGCCCAGAAATCTCAATAACCAAAAATTGAAAATTGATACGGTAAGGAACTAGAAAAGATAATAGCTTGAATACTGCAGAAAAATCTCTTTTTTTTAGGAATTGTTGTTCATTTCAATTAATTTCAAATAAGTCCTATCTTGCTCAGACCAATAAATAGAACTGAGGTTATAGTTAAAGCCGCTAGTAGAAAACCGAAATAACTAGTTATAGTAGGCATGAAGAGGCTAAATTAAATAAACTTTTTTTATACATATGGAGTTGTAAAGCATTTCCCTAAGTTCAATTTTTTGAAAGATAGGAGGATAAAAAAAACCAATTGGAAGTTTTTAATTTATCAATCATTATCATTTTATCAATCATTATAAATTATAGTTATAGACGTTACTAAGAAAAATAAAGTAATAAACATAGTATAGATAGAAAAAGAAAGCAATTCATCATCCATGACATCTACCTATCCTCCTATGATTCCGAATCAAAAGATTCCTTGGACAACTCTTGAAAAATCAAATTGAAAAATAAAATAAAATAAACTAGAAAACGAATATTAAAACACTAAAATATTAATAATAACACTTGTATAACTTAATTCAAAGAAAGTTTCTTTGAATCACTATATAAATCACTACGAAATCCAATTGGAAAATCATTTCGATTTGGATCCTTTTCCTTTCTTTTAATCTATTTTTTTGATTTTGAGTTGGATCAAATCCATTTTTTTTTTTAGATTTTCGACGGAAAAGCGACCTCTACTTTTCTTTATATCTTTATACTATTCTTTATACTATCTTTTTTTTACCCCTTTACTTTTTTGTTAGTTTAATTTGAACTTATTAGTCAATTCATTCATCATATCTCGAATAAGAAAAAAAAAGGAGATCGCACAATCAGATCACTCAAAAAATTCAATCCTTTTTTTTTGTCTTGGTCCAACTAGATTTTAAAATTCTAAAACTAGTAATTCTTAATATCCTTTTCTAGGGTTTACATTTTCTTTTTTCTTTCCGTATTAAAAAGAATTTATCTTTGCAGTTTGGTAGTTAAGTGCCAAGAAAGACCTTTTGGATATAAAACAAGATTGCGTACATGATGAGGATTGATGATTGCAATTCTTGTTTTTGTTGTCCTCCTTCTTTCATCGAATATTCTCTACTACCGGTACTTGTTACCATACAACTATACAGGTCTTTAAAATGAAAAAAGGGGATTCCAACAAAATTTATTCTTCTACAACAATGAAAGGAATATTTTTGTAATTTCGTATCGAATTCAATTGAAAGAATATGATAATCCTTTTTCATAAATTATTATATTAGACTAGACAATAACTCGTTGAATTTACATTTTACCTGATTGATAGTAAACGATTTTTGAGCTACGAGAAAAAACAAAAAGAAAGTCTATAGGACTTCATTTCAATATTGATGGAAGTTGTGTTGTTGCGTCAGAAAAAAGGATAATTGTACTGATTCGGTATACTTTAAAAAAACCCTTGGTAAAATATTGACGATCTCACAAAGATCTCCTTCCAGTAAAGTTTTGTTTACTGATCTTATCTTTTACGAAATCGATTCCCTTTTGATTGTACAAGAATATACAGAGCTTAGCATGTTTGGAAGCACAAAAGAACGTTCTTTTGCTGATATTATCACCAGTATTCGATATTGGGTCATTCATAGCTTTACTATACCCTCCCTATTCATTGTAAGTTGGTTATTCGTCAGCATGGGTTTAGCTTACAACGTTTTTGGAAGCCCTTGTCCAAATGAATATTTTACAGAGAGCCGACAAGGAATTCCATTAATAATTGGCCATTTTGATCATTTAGAACAACTAAATGAATTTAGTAGATCTTTTTAGGAGGCGCCAATGACCTTAGATCGAACCTATCCAATTTTCATATTACGATGGTTGGCTAGATTTATTAAAAAGTCGAGGGGAAAATATATTTTAAATTAATAATTTTAATCAAATTTACAATATTAGCTAAAACTATATATTCTATTAATAAAATATACAAATTTCAATTTAATATTGCTTGCATAAAATACCACATAATTATATCCATTTTACATCATCACAACAAGTGGCATATATTAAAATAAAAAATTAAAGAATTTTTTTTAAAATTTTGTTAAATAAATAAGAATTAATAAATCTAATGAAAAATCAATTAGTTTGTAGGTATTATCAAACACATTGTATCTTTCTCCTCCACCACATGTCTAGTCATGTAGAATGAGACCACATTACATGATATTCTATTCAATGTCAATAATAATAATGACAGAATAAACAGGCAAATATATTTGAAATTATAAAACATATTTATCCTAAAATATCACATTCAATAGTTGAAATACGTTCAACCGAACTAAAAAGCTATACAATAATACTCAACCTTTTAGATTCTATAGTTCTATTTATGAATTATGATTTATTATTTATGGACGTTGATACGATATAGTTCCTAATTTTGATTATTAATAGTTTAGCATAATTAGTTTAGTAGGATTCAATTTTAATATAGTTGTTTATAATGGTAAACATGGAGACGTGTTTTAGATCAATACGATTATGATTAATCATAAATTTAGTCACGTCGAGAACACTTGGTAATTAGTTTGGTAGGATTCGAATCTTAATACACTAGTAATTTATAATGGTAAACATGGAGACGTGTTTTAGATCAATACGACTATGCTTAGTCATAAATTTCTAGTCACCTCCAGAATACTTGGTAAGCTTCCAGAAGTCGTAGGACGTAAGCAAATACTTCGTGTTGCTGCATTCTTGCCGACAGAGATATGCTTAGCCCTTTACGTCGAAACAGGCTTCCAATCAGCGTCCGACACGATGCCTCATCGTTTATCACATTATTGATAGTTCATGCTTCATATTACTGTGTTGGAAGTGATGATTCTTACGGTTCTTATCATTTGAAATTGAACGACGTGAATGATTGAAATGCGTACTTATTTACGGAATAGAGGAAAAGTTAGGTTTTTTGTGCGCGTATTAAAAATTGCAAGGTTAGAAACGTGTCAAAATATCTCGATCTGCTTGACTATACCTTAGTAGATATTTCCTAGTCATAGTTCAACCATTTTCTAGAAAAACAAACTCTATCCATTATCTTATTGCGGAAGAACATCGCTACAAGGCTTATTGTCATTCTTATAGAATAAACTTTATAAATATCTTCAGATATAGTATTCAGAAAAGTAATGTAAACAAGAACAAAATAACATTAATCATTGCTTACTCTTACTCCTATTTCATAACACTTATTGACACTCAAAAGCTTCAATTTCTGGATATTGCTAAGTCGTTTATAGCAATAAAAAGAACCCAAAGTTCAGGAAAGACGGCTTGTTAATAACATATGCTTCTAAAAATAATATGGCTAATTATTTTGAAATCTGTATGATTAATATTATATAAGTAATTTTATTATATTTTATTCACTTATATAACTGATAAATACAATACTTCAATAAAAATATATTAAATTTTAAAATAAATTGTATTATTTAATAATAATAAATTTGATCTGCTTTATTAAAAATATTTAAGTTTGAGTATTAACTTATTTGAAATAAAAATAGATAAAATAAATAAAATATAATAAACTAAATTATATAATATTATATAGAATTAAATAAGAAGTTTCAAAATATAAAATTCTGAAATGAGAGGATGCCCCGTCTATTCAATTCTAAAAGTGTTCAGTTGGAGCTTCTATTAACTTGGGTAAAGGCGCGATTTTATATCAAACGTATGTGGGAGGTACCTAGTTGAGTCGTAGACAGAGATCCGATTTCCCTTGTCTCTCAATCTCATTGGTTGATTGCCTCAACATCCTAATTGATGCGACATGGTTAACTCTAGAACATGTTAATCCCAATAGAACTTTCACGTGACAAAAGAAAAGAAAAAACTATTAAAAAGGAAGAAATGTACCAGACTTCAAAGCAAACCCTTCGCTAAATATCTAAGGTACACGTCACAACACTTGGCCTAAATATCTTGTGCTTAATCAAAGAGTTTTTGAACAAAGCAAGAATAAAAAGGACACATTTTTTTTAAATAATAATAAAAAAGACCCAACCAGACCAACACCAGCTAAAAAGCGTAATATCTTACTGTTCATATCTTAATACTCCCGAAAAAGCGTGGGAGTATAGAATTCAGAACTTGGGTATAACAAATTAGTAAACGAGAGGGGAAGGCACTTGCTACGTGTTCTCTTTTTATTTATTTGAAACACGCGCTTTATAAGAGCTAATCCACGTACGTTCCTGAGTGATTGATTTGGACTTCAAAACGTGTCCTTTAGTTGTTGGAAGGAACTAGGCGCGGAAGTCGAAACGTGTCTCTGTTCATCCTTTCGCTTGGTAAAGATAGGTTTGCCTAACCCCGTTAGCCACACGGCTTCACTGACGGGCTCTAGTACTGAGGCGGTGTAGTCGAAGATCCCGGCTCTATAAAAGAACTAACTTTTTTTTTTTTGCAATTTTATCTAAATTAAAATATTATTTTTACTAATTTTGTTAATCTGACTGATAAATTTAATTATACAATATTTAGTAGATACCCATTATTAATTAAAATTAATAAATAAAGCATTTTAAGTATTTAAAAATTAATTATTAAAAATTAAATTAAAAATTAAAAATTAAAAATTAAAAACTTTTGAATTTAATATCTTAAATAAATTCACTTATGTATTATAAAGATATTCACATTTCACTTCAAATTTAAAATTTTGATGTTCACACCGAAAAATAATATGTCAAAATATTTGATGCCTCAATATAAATAAAGATATTCACATTTCACTTCAAATTTAAAATTTTGATGTTCACACCAAAAAATAATATACTTATTCATATTTGGTATTAAGAATATTTTTCTTTTCTCCCAACGGGAGCCGAGAATGAAAACTCTGAAGCTGACTCTAGAAGGAACCATAATGCTTGCAGCCATGAAGCAGTAGCTGTCCCGAAATGGAAAAAGCCATCTAGGAGTTTACGAAACCTGTGTACCGTTCTGTCACATATTAAAATATTTGAAAAAAGGCCAAACTCCGTAAATATCACAATTAACCTCCGATTAATTGACTTAATTTTTGATTACGTGAATCGATCAAGTGGGGGCATACCAAATACCAATACCATCGTTCCTCCCCCACACCCTCAACACTATATAAACACCCTAACTATTTCAGATATTTTCGTTTCCCCCATAAAACGCTCACTCCCTCCGTTCTTTTCTTGTTCCTTCTGGATTTCTCTACTTGTTCCCCCATAAGGTACAGGTTTTTGTTATTTTTTCTTCTAGATTTCTCTACTTGTTCCCATCACGATTTGTTGACGGATCTGATTCTTTAGTTTTTACTTCGTTTTGCAGATTAAGAATTTTCGAGAACTTAAACAAGATGCTTTTGTTTGTTTTCTGGAGTTTACGGTTCAGGCTTCAATGCTGGTTTATTCCTTGTAAGTAATCGCTTGGATCCTTAATGTACTGTTATGTTTTCTTGTTTTGATGTTCACTTTCCATGTTCGTGTTAACATCAGTCTTGTTGTTGAGAAAGTGTGAAAAGATGAAGCAAAGTTGAACTAGAAACCCTATTTTAGGTCCATTGCAGCGCTCAGATTTTTGCGATCTGGTTTCCGAAGTTTTCTTTGATGCAAAACGAGGCAGTATGATTTTGCTTGGTTGTATTCTAATAGTTGGTTGCATATTTACTTGTTTTCTTTTCTACTTTACTTTTGTGGTTTTATTTTGGATTTGATTCTTATTTTTCAGATTATTTATGTGCAGAAGAGCTGATAATGGGAGGATAAAGAGACCGGAACTTGGAAGAGAACTGGATTTTATTCACACTATGTTCAGAAATGAAGATATTAACGTCTCAATTCGATTTGAGGTATTTTTTTCTCAATTTTTCTTATCCAGATGTTATTACGCATTTAAGGCAGTTTATCTTTACCATATTGTACTGCTTGATATTGTCTGTTATTAGAGAGCAAGAGCTAGCACGGTGATTCTGCCATAGTTAAGTGTTTTAGCCAACGCAGTCCATTGACATTTTTGACATCCGAATTGGCTTACACTCTCACCATGTTTTTAGAAGTTAGTTTGTGTGGTTTGTTGGACAATCCTTGAATTTGCCAAAGTTCGGTTTCATAATGTCATCCATGTTGATATGAACCAATTGAATCTTGAAAGTCGCATAAAATATTAAACAGTATAGTTCTCGTATTACTAATTATTTTATTACTCTTCATTTTTGGTTTATGTGCTAGGGATAATTTTGAACATGTATGAGTGGAAATAATCTTCTGGTGACAGACAAACATATTAGTTTCGAAATCTCTAAATTCTTTCTACCCCGTTTTCATATCTTTACACTTTACTTGCAACTTGCCTTTTTGTTAGTCTTTTCGTGTTAATATTGATCTTTTCAGCTTCTGAGTGTTGCAAGTGACTTCAGTGATAGTATGCTGATGGATTGTTGACGTTTATAGTATGTTACTGTTTAGTTGTTGCTAAAATTTTCTCTTACCGGGTCTTGAAATCAATGCAATACTAATAGGCAAGCAACAAATTAGGATTTGCGGGGATATATTAAGATTGTGCATTTGAGCTTCCCTATGATCAAGGAGCATAACGGGGTGTGGCCTAAGTTGAGATTAATAGCATTTGTATGCAAAGGAAAATTACAAATGGAAAGGCATTCAAGGCAGCAAATAACACTATATATGTAGTTGAGCTTTGGGTTGTGCCACTGCCTTTAGTTAGTGAATTTTAGAGGAATATATGAAGTTATTAGGTTATGTATGCATCAATTAGTTACCTTGTCGATTTTTTGATTGATGGTTCTAAGCTCAGAAATGTGCCCTACTGCACACCTTGTTTCCCACTTACCAATCTGATTCTAGGTCATGTTTTTTAGTATGATTGATGAGTTACTAAGAAGTTATCAGCGGAAGATATATTAAAGGGTATAAATTTCTTAAGTTTGAGCTGTATCTCGCATACTCTTTTATAGAGGGAAAAGGTTTGGAGCTACTTTAACAAGATGAAGGCTGAAATTAGTGATATGAACCAACAGGAAAATATAATAGAACTATATTTTGGACTAAGAATCAAATCTGTTCAAAATAATTCATATTGAAAAATCTATTTGAAAATTAATTTCAGCTCCTCCATTTCATACTTCATTGGATTGCCTATTTCTGCAACTAAAGAGTGTAACTATTTGTTCTTAAATTATCTAATAGCCCAAGGTTTCTGCAATTGGTGGTATGATGTTAGATCCACAGTGTGGACTTTGTTTTTGGGACTTCGGAAGTAGCAAAGGGATATGCTTCGGCAATTGCTTGTTGCTAAAGCTGGTATTGTTATTGATTTGTTAAGACGTTAAGGAGATTCAATCAAAGATTTGGCAAATTACAGAAAAGATTTTTAGTGAAGTTGCTTGACAAACCAACTACTGAAAGTAGTTAGATTGTTGAAGAGGCTAGTTGCTTGTCGACAAGCATTTTTCTCATTAATTGTTACTGATCACAGACTCTTTATTAGTGGCTAACTTAATCTCTTGACAGGTTTATAAATGGTTATGTTTTTGGAAATGTGTGTTTGTTGGTGCTATAGAAATGATCGATAAATCCTGTTAAATTTAGAAAGCAAGATACTAGTTTTTCCAAAACAAAGAGAGAGCACTGTAACTTATAGGTTCCATTTTTATACTTAGACATTCAAAAATGTCTACTACTACATTATTTCTTATCAGTTATCTTTAACTATAAACTATATGAGCTAGATATTTAGATAAATTAGTTGTTTTGCTTGCTCCATTCTGTAGAAGGTAGTAATATGTTTTGACTGTCTAGACGTTTCAAATCCATATTTTATGCTAGAGATTTAGCACTTGATTATAAAGTATGTTTCATTTGTTATTCTATTGATGCCTTGATAAAATGAAAAAAAATAGAAGAAAAAATTTCTTGTTATGATGAACGTTTTAAAAATTGTTTTTTTTTTGAAAAATTAAAATTGAAATTAATAGATGGAAAATTGTACATAAAAACATTCAACTACTCCTAATAACAGGAGAAACTAATACATCATTAGAAACAACTCCAAAACAACATGGTAGAGACAAGCAAAACAACAGAAAGAAGAAATGACAGTGTTCAAACAACATACGTAATATTCTTAGGCTACCTCTGATTCCCAAAGAACATAGGCAGTTCTTTTGAAAGAAAGAGAAACCCTCTAATCCTTAGAGAGTTCAATACCTCTATATCTGATCACATTTTGCCTGTGAAGATTCGCAAATTTCTCTCCTTCCAAATCTCCTCTAGGGTAGAAGCCAATGATATGATGAATACCGCCCTATCCCTTTCAGGACATTGTTCAAAGCCCTTAGGTTTTCCGCTATGATAGTAAGCAGAATTCCATCCAATCTCCAATAACACTTCTCTTTAATTTTCTCCCAAATGCTCGTAGCAAAAGGGCATTGGCAAAAAAAGATGATCTCTAGTTTCATGATTATTCCTGCATAGGACACATATGTTGTCCAAATTTAGAATGTGTAATCTATCTATGGTGGCCATTTTGTTCAAAATTGCCATCCATAATCAGCAGGAAGACTTGGGTCTTAGGGACTTGTGCCATCCAATAGAGTACCAATCAACAAAGGATTGTCCCTGAGCTAACCACTCCCTGCATACCTTATTTGAAAAGGAATTAGGGGGTTGGTTTAACCAGGAGAATTTATCCTGAGTCCTGCAATTAGGAGTATACGAAGGAATGAGATGAATCACCTGTCCTGGAACATCAGTCCACCTATTATCAGATATAACAACACACACCTTAGCATTAAGTGGAATATGACTCCACTATTGGACTGCATTAGGAACTTGACTCTGTGGACCATGGCCCATCCAATTATCAAACCAAAAATGAGCTTTCTGCCCATTCCCAACCTTGTTTGTGGTGGCTATGGAAACAATTCCTAACCTTGCAAACCTCATCCTATCTAACCTTAATTATCCTTTCTCTTGAATTTAGCTTCCCTTGCAAGAACCTCCTAAACAAAGTTTCTATCGTTTTCACTACTCCTTTAGCCAGAAACATGTTAGCCGACCAGTACACTTGAAAATTGGTTATGTTGGAAGCATTAGGTTTGAGTCTAAGATATAATAGCTATGAAGGATTAATTCCTTTTCTTTTCCTTAAGAGGAATCAATTAAAGAAATCTAGGGCTGTAGATGCATGAATGAGAAGCATCTTGGTTATGCTACTCATCAGTCTTATTATTTTTTTTGAAAGAATGGGAGGAGGCCATAATTTTGGTCTAGAATGGATATGTTGGAGAAATGTTGTAATTATAATGATTATATCTTGAAAATATCTATGAATATATGAGAAATGAAGACCTATTTTCCACATGAATCGTATTGGGGAGAACATATGGAGCCCAATACAGAAAATGATATTATTAAGATTTTGCAGTTGAAAAATGAGGATTAGGAGAATAAGTATTAATATTACAAATTTTGTACAAAAGGATGTGGTAGAATTATTTGATGTGGAAAATCATGAGAACTGACTCTACTTTCTTCCAACAGAACAAGAGTTTTGTTTTATTTTGTATAAGGTCAATAACTTAATCAATAGAGTAGGACAATGTTAATATAATGCATCTGATTGTGTGTGTGCTGCTCAAGTGCTAGTGGATTCGAGTTGCAGAATGCATTATTGTGCTTTACAAAAGTGAATCCTGTTCCCAATTTGACATGATGCATTATACATCCTTGAAATTCAAAATGAAGCATTAATTGTACCTTTTTCCCCCCTCCTTTCCTTTCTATGGGTCATTTGTTCTCTATTATGCATCCCAACCTATATTCTCTCTCCTTAAAATGAGGAGCTTCATAGCAAACTATTACTGGTTAAGCTTTCATTGAAAGTTACTGCTTATATCATACTTCCTTTCTTGGAGCATATACACAGTTACACCCGCAAGTTAGGACAACA
Organism: Erythroxylum gracilipes; assembly: GCA_026413385.1. Lineage (NCBI taxonomy): Eukaryota > Viridiplantae > Streptophyta > Magnoliopsida > Malpighiales > Erythroxylaceae > Erythroxylum > Erythroxylum gracilipes. The sequence continues at coordinate 4,229,439 of JANZLC010000002.1, forward strand.
AAAGAAGTTTAGTTGTTTAAATATATGCTTTGGCTTATGATTTGATTGTTATCATATAGTTCCAATGCTTGTTATTTTTGTGAATAATTTTCAAATTTTCTAACATATTTGTTATTTCTGTGTTTCTCTAACGGGCCTTATATTCCTTAGCCCTTGAGAGCAGTAGATTTTGGTTATCAAGGTCAGGTGAACTAAATCATTTGCGTTATGACCTTCTCAGCCCACAATCACTTGGTCATGTACAATATATGTAGATAATTCCGTAATTAAGGGATTATTCTTAGAGATTATTCTTAGCTGTTTTTCTATAATATCTAGCTATATTAGGAATCTTTCCAAATAAGGAGTCTTCCTAAATTAGGAGACTACCAAGACTATGTACCTTATCTCTATATAAGAACCTACGAGTCTAGAGCATATGTATGAAACAATTTTCTTTATACATCTAAGTTGTTTCATGGTATCAGAGCTTCACGCTCTTCCATGAATTACAAAGTTGCAATGGTGGGGTCTCGACCTTCATCCCTCGAGACCACCAGCAGCACAACCCCTTCCTTCGGATCAGGAAATCAACCTGATTCAGTCAACATACAACCAGAAAATTCCCTACAAATTTCAATCTAGAAACCTTGGTGTGATTTTTGCAAAAAAAAAAACCATGGCATACAAAAGATCCCTGCTGGAAGATACATGGCAAACCGACAAACTGGCAGAAAAATGGGCTAGTGGAGCAGGAGACGGGAAAGTTTTGCAAGCTGGGAACCAGTCCAATTATGACTAGGGTACCTCTAGCTCATCCAGGACCGTTCCTTTCACAAGGGAATAGATTGATCATATGTACACATTCCTTCCAGCTGATTCTTTAGTCCAGTAAGGTATAATCCTTCCAAAGGCCTTTGTTTGTTCTATACCTTCCTACTCTTGGATAGTTGACTCTGGAGCCATAGATCACATGACTGGTAGCTCCAAATTTTTTTCCTCTTACTTACCTTGTGCAGGGAACCAGAAAATTAGAATTGCAGATGGTTTCCTAGCTTCCGTTGCAGGAAAAGGACACTAAAAAATTTTCTTCACATTCCCATTCTTTTCTATAACCTGGTTTCTGTTAGCAAGCTAACCAAAGATATGAATTGCAAAGTTAATTTTTGGTCTACTCATTGTATGTTTCAGGATTCGGAATCGGGGAGGATGATTGGGGTTGCTAAGGTTACTGGAGACTTATATATCTTGCAAGAAGAAGGCAAGAAATATGAAGGGGGAGTTGTCACATTACTGTCAGCAAGGAGGAAGAAATAATGTTGTGGCATTATAGGTTAGGCCATCTAGTTTACAATACCTGAAGTCTCTGTTACCTCATTTATCTATCAATAAAAGTGCTAGTTTTTAATGTGAATGTTGTGAATTAGCTAAACTTCATAGAAATCATTACCCTATTCAAAACAGTCAATGCCCGGAGCCATTTATGTTAATTCACAGTGATTTATAGGGTCCCTTTAGAACTTAAACACCTAATCGAAAGCGGTGGTTCCTCACTTTCATTGATGATTGTTCTAGGGTCACATGGGTATTTCTTTTGGGAGATAAATCTGATGTTTGTGCCACATTTGTGTCATTCTATAACATGGTTAAAACTCAATTTCGATAGGAGATTAAAATGTTAAGAAGTGACAATGGGAAGGAGTATGTGAACTTGGCCCTAAAAAACTTCCTAGATAGCAAAGGAATTGTCTGCCAAACCTCCTGCAATTACACCCCACAGTAGATGGGATTCTTGAATGCAAAAACATACACCTTTTAAAGGTGGCTAGAGCAATCAGCTTTTAAACACACGTCTCGAAATACCTATGGGGAGAAGTAGTTCTCACTGCTAATTTTTTGATCAATAGACTTCCCTCCAAAACCTTAAAATTCCAAACTCCATTACAAACCTTCTCTTCCTTCTTTCTTAATACAAGACCAAATCCACCTGTCCCTCTGTAAATATTTGGAAGCACTATGTTTGTCTATAACTATGATCCCAAGAAATCCAAACTAGATCCTAAAGCTATCAAATGCATCTTTGTTTTGGAACCCAAAAGGTTTATAAGTGCTTTGATCCAACATCCCGGAAATTTTTTACCTCTATGGATGTTACATTTTTTGTAAGGTAAACCTTTTGATAGCAACACTTATCTTTAAGGGTAGTATTTCAGTGAGGAAGATGAGAGGTCTAGTGAAGAAAAAACTGAGATGTTGAATCTAGAAGGACCAGCAGTAGATTGGTCAGGGGGAGAAAAAAGAAAATTAGGAAGAAGACAATGTTGAGAAAGCAGGAAGTGAAGAGCAGAAAACATGTAACGCGTGTCGAGACTTCGGTCTTTCCTGTGACACTTCGGTGTTGAGACTTTGGTCTCTCCTGTATAAGTCCCGTTATCCACTTTTGTTTTATGGACTTCTGATTTGTTTTGTTCTGTTAATGATAAATTCTGTTCTGAAGTGCTTTATTAATCTCTGAATG
>JANZLC010000002.1:4232035-4256869 GCA_026413385.1 Erythroxylum gracilipes
TCTGGAATTATGAGATGTAATATTATGCGTGTTAAGTGTAAATTCTAAAAATACATGTCTGATAAATGTTTCGGTTTATTTGTTCTGTCTTGGGTGGCATCCACATATCCACCCAGGGGGGTATTTGGGTGTTACAAAACATTCCAAGGTGAAGTATATAGCAGGGGAGCAAGGGAAGTAATCTTCGATGCAACTCAATTATCATCTCCGAATCTGAGTCTTGACATCTCACAATCTGAGACTGAAGTTGCTAGTACTCAACCAGGTAACTCGAACGATCTACCTGGTGATATTTTTCTTCCTATTGCAATGAGAAAAGGAAAATGATCATGCACACATTACCCTGCCTCTAACTTTGTCTCCAATGCAAACTTGTCTCCAACTTTTTCTGCCTTTATTTCCACACTAACCAGTGCAGAAATTCCAAACAATGTACATGATGCTCTGGCTGTTCCTGAGTGGAGGGAGGCTATTTTGGAAGAATTAAAGGCCCTGGAAAAGAATGACACATGGGAGAGAGCAGACCTGCCAAGTGGAAAAAAGTTGGTTGGATGTCGGTGGATATTTACCATTAAATACAATGCAGATGGTTCAATAGAAAGATTTAAAGCTCGGTTGGTGGCAAAGGGTTATACTGAAAAATTTGGGGTGGACTATACGGAGACATTCTCTTCAGTGGCAAAATTGAACACTGTTAGGGTCATATTATCAGTGGTTGTGTGCTTATACTAGCCTCTAATCCAATTAAATGTAAAAAATGCTTTCTTGAATGGTGATTTAGATGAGGAAGTGTACATGGAGCCACCTCCTGGGTTCAAGAAAAGCTTTGGGGGCAAGGTGTGCAAACTTGGAAGGTCTTTGTATGGACTAAAATAGTCCCCAAGAGTTTGGTTTGATAGATCCACCAAGTTTGTAACAATTTAGGAGTATTCTGAAGGCCAATCAAACCATACCTTGTTTACTAAAAGGACTGGGGAAGGTAAAATTGCTATCCTAATAGTGTATGTGGATGAGATCATAATTATTGGGAGTGATCTTATGGAGATAGAGAAGTTACAAGAACAGCTCGGGAAGGAATTTGAAGTAGCACAATCGAACAAAGAGACCTCAGGCCTTTGTTTCCCTAAATGTAACGTTCAACGTTATATATAAGAGTCACAGCTGGCTCAAGGAGTGTGTGACGGCTCAAAAGAGTTATGTCTGAGTTAAACTTGGAGGTTAAGCCTCCCATGAAGTTGTATTGTGACAATAAGGCAGCCATTAATATGGCACACGATCCAGTACTTCATGAAAGGACAAAGCATATAGAGGTTGATAAGCAGTTTATCAAGGAAAAAATGGAATATGGAAGCATATGTATTCCGTTTGTTCCTACTAAAGAACAGAGAACAGATGTCTTCACAAAGAGGCTGTTAAGACAACCATTTGAAGAGCAAATTGGCAAGTTGGGCATGTTAGACATCTTTGCACCAACTTGAGGGGGAGTGTAGACAATTCCGTAATTAAGGGATTATTCTTAGAGATTATTCTTAGCTGTTTTCCTATAATATCACTTCCTAAATTAGGAGACTACCAAAACTATGTACCTTAGCTCTATATAAGAACCTATGGGTCTAGGACATATGTATGAAACAATCTTCTTAATACATCTAAGTTGTTTCAATATGTTTTCAGGTTCCAATTGCAGTAACTAGCATGCTTGAATATTAGCAGAAAAATATAACTTCACTAGGGAAATGGTAGGCTGTTTATTAATTGAACAAAAAATAAGAATTTGGTTGGTTACATTCGTGTTGTCTGGGATGAGAACAAACCAGACATGGCTTGCTTGTGGATGATTTGAGCATTTAAAATCACTAGTTTTGTTTCTTAATTTCCATTTTCTATTTTAGTTCTCAAGTCTAGGCCAACGTTTTTCAATCATCTTACTTTTATTGCAAGTAAAAAGAGAACTCCTTACTCTGGATCACATAATATTGTGTTTGATGCTCAAGATGTTATTCCTTATCTGTGTTCCTGGTCCTATAAGTTGCTGTCTGTTCCTATTTGCATGTGGTGTTATGTTCTTAAACACACTTATTCTTTTCATGGACGTCCTCATTATTTGTAAATGAACTGAAGTACATACTGGGTAATGTGGTGCTCAGGGGCCTTGCATATGGAGTCCTTTTTCAAGTTATATTGATGAAAATTGAAGTTTGGTTAGAACATAGACACTATTTTCTGTTAGAAACTGATGTTGATTTTTTTTTCATATTTCAATTAAGTTGTTAAATCTCTCGCTGATTTATTAATGTAGTCATGCTCTTGCAACCCAAAAAGAGAAATGGAACTACTGCTATTTATTATTTTTGAACTAATGGTTAATAGAAATATGTTTTGCCTTCCCTTTAATTTACCCCTTTTCATGTCTTCTTTTAGTTTCTAATAATGTTGTTCATTCTGGGAAGAATGCTAGTTGTCCTTGTGGAGTACATCAGAAACCCGTCTTTGCAAGTCATCAAGTGATCAATTTCCTAAGCTGTTGATGAAAGGAGTACGGGAGACCAAGAAGGTAATTACCGTCTCTCCCTATTTTGCATCCTTCAATTGTAATGGTTTAGTAATCAAGAAAAGTATGCATTTTCCTATATTTTTCAATTCTTTCAGAATATTGGTATTTTTCCGCAAGCATATGGTACACTCCGATGCAGTGCAATGTCATGTTCTCTTTATTACATTTCATATTTTTCATGAGGTTGGATTAGTCAATAATCACACACTTAAGTATTTCTTCGTACTGTCGAACTAAAAGTCTGATGAACGATCAGTTACTGACATACCACTTTGCACAAATAGAAGCGTTATCTATTTAGAGCCATTAAAGTCAAGCAACAACCCTTTGCTGCAGATGCTTCTGATTTGTTAATCAAGTTGTAGTCTGCTGCAATTATGAATGAAAATTTTGACATCAAGATGATGGCAAGTTACTTGGAAGCTATCATTAAACCAGTAGTTGTATGTACGAATTGTACCCCAATTTTGTTGCTCTTGCTGTATCATAATTTTCTTGCTGTGTCTGGCTAAGCTGGGGGTGGATTGGGACATTTGAGTCCTCTCCAATGCTCAGACCATTTATAAGAAGTGAAGTTCTGTTTGCTCCATTAACATTTCTTGTTCCATACACCTGGGAAATAAAATAATCTGGTGAGTGTGGAACAAGATGTCTGATATGACTCTTTGATTTCACTAAAGATTCTATAGTAGCATAACCCTGTGCTTTCAGTAGTTTCAGGTTTCTCTATGAAATAGGGTTACCTGCTTATAAAGCTCCAGATTTTCTTGGTGAATGAGGTTACCCTGATACAAAGACGTCAACACTTAAGTGCTTGACTAGTAGATTTATGAAAAGCTAAAAAGATAATTTCTAGACATTGTATCTATGTTATACCTTTCGGTTTAGCTCTTGAATCTCATCCATTAATATTTGATCCTGAAGAAGCAAAGTACATCAATTGTTACATGCATTTCCTCATTTATGAGTATGGAATGTGGAAGACTGAACAATGGGACAAGTTGTCAAACCTTTTTCACCCGTACGCCAAGTACACTGTGCTCCAGTTGGTTCTCCAAACTTTGTAGGTCCTTTACACTTAAGCCAGAAAGCTCTTCTCCCATTATGCGCCTGTGCCAGATATTCTTAAATTATGGTCAAGGGGATGCTGTTGTTTGCTAATCACACTAAGGATGGTACAGAAGCATCTTTCTTTCCTTTCAGCGGAGTCTCTATTTACTGAATATATTTAAATAAATTGCCTTTTGGATGATAATTTCACTGATCCGGATGTTGAGTGTGTATATAACAAGAAACTATACATGTTTTTCTATTGTTTGTATATGTATAGTCATTTATAGGGTGCATGAGGAGGGTTCATTTTCAAGGCAGCAACATGGAAAGTGCATACAACTCACGAAAGTTCAAAAGACCCGGGTGAGTTATTATAACAAAAAAGTATATTATTTAATTTTCTGGAATCTTATTTTTGTTGGGGGAATTAGTGGCTTGGACATTCCAACTTCTGAACCTCTTACCATGGCTGAATGAAATAGTGACTACAGGCTTGCCTATTGATTGTTGTTATCCGTCTAAACTCATACAAGGAATGTGCACGAATTGAATGCTGCTTTAGGTAATTGGTACATTGAAATTACAGCGGCATGAACTCAAAATATGAAACTATGTTGCTCATGCACTTATGGAAATCACGTGTTTATGAGTTTCTTCGATGGAAGTAATGAAATACATGTTTAGGAGTCTTATGTGTGGATGGATGATTCAAATCTGGGGATCTAGAGTGTGCACAAGATGCAGCGAATTTTGAAATCCAAGTGAAGTTCTTTCATCTTTTTACATCACATATGATCACTGGATATTGTTTTACTTATAAAAGGAACATTATCATGCTAGACATCCACAATCTGCTTTTTTTTTTTCTTCTTTTGCTTGTATAATGCAAAAATGGACATGCATATAGGAGTAATTTCCTGTATACACATGCAAGCTCAGGTAATTTGTCAAGAGTGGTCGTCTCAATTTTGGCTAAGCTCAAAGTCAAAATGTCTGCAATTTTGGGGAAATTTTGAGGTTGGGGGTGTTAGGTTGGTACACACGTCAAACCCAGAAATTTATATAACAACCCCAACTTTGTGGATTCTGGTTTTATTCTTTGCAGTGACTGAAGGCCTGCAACTGAATTGTTTCCAAGGATACTTTCTTTTGTGTGAGAGGGCTGGCCTTTTCAGTGTCTAACGTGGTACTGAAAACCATTAGCAGTAGCAATTTCTGCAGATAACTATCTTTTCTAGCACTATCTTCCACTTCAAAAGTACAAGAAATCAATAGTCAAAGCACAGAGGTTATACCGATGGTTTTCTTGCAAAGTTTGCAGTTGTTGCCTCAACATTGCTGCCTCCCTTTTCCAAAACTGGGAAGTAAATTGCAGAATTCTCAACATAAACATTTTCTAAATGACTAAGGTAAGACAAACTACTACTATTGCAAAACCATGAAGAATATTCATGAATGAATGGAGTTGCTAATATTAACTGGCCTCTTTTGTCCAATTTCTACTGATGATAGTTTCACAGATTTAGAAACTTAGGATTACAGATTGTCCAATGACACCTGATAAATAATAGAGTTGTGCGCTTTAAATCAACCGTACATCATTACAGAGGGCAGAGTTTTAATTTAATTTGATGTTTGTTCTAGTTTTGCCTTAATTGCTCATTTCGGAGAAATCATTTTCCCTGGATGCTTTGTGCTTCTTGCAAATGTGTTGGATAAACATGCCTGGGGAGTGATGCTATGTGAAGTGGATGTATAACATCTATATTTTATCAGATGCGAACATTAGATGGTTGGTCAGAGCATGAAATTGGTAGTGATAAGATCATGTTTTCTGGGATATTGTTGGAAAGTTGTAACTAGGCTGAGGGCTGTGGATGCTTTGCCTTGCCATGAGCATGCCACCTCTAAGAGGTTAAAGCCACCTGTTGTTTTAAATCTAGTATTTGGCTTGCTCTTGAAAGAGAAGCCTCATTGGCTGGGGTTCATTTGTTTTATTTTACAATTCTAACAACTAACATTGAGGATTATGAAGTAGCCAAAGATCTTAGGACCAGGCTTACCAGAGATCCTGTGCTTTCCTAAAGAGGGAAAGCTTCTAAATTGTTTGTTCTTAACAAATAAAAAGGTTGTTACCCGTTACTCCCTCTAAATTAGGATCCTAGAACAGAATTTGAGAACAGTCTTGGCCTTGACATTTTTGTATGAAGGTACTGCTCCCTATACTTCACTGTGTACGTGGCTGCAAGGCAAAGACTATTTTTGTTGGACCGAAGTAATACTGGTCACCATGAATGAAGAAGCTAGAAAGTGTTCTTTTTCCCAACTTGTTAGCAGTTTCACTTAGTACCATTCAGTTCTACTCGAGCTGATCAAACATGAATAGATAACATACCTTTACTTCAGAGGTTGGATTCCCCGACTGATGTTCCTCTTTTGCTTTGTTGTATCTTTCAATTACTGATTTCATGCTGTAAGAGAAAATTAACACTGTATCATAAAAGCTGCTGTGCTCTGTGCAGACTCTTAAAATTCATGAACCAGAGAGTTGGAAATATACTTTGAAGGTTAAATGGTCAACTGTTTTTCCTTATATAAAATTTTTCTGCACAGTATTTAAAGAACAAGAAGGAAACCCATATTAAGAAGCTGGAAAATGCGCATTAATGTCATGGCATTAACAGGTGCACAACATAAGTAGCTTTTGATATCAAACTTCTTTTTATTCTGTTTTCTGCAATTATTTTCCATTGTGATGTTTGTAGCACAATCTAATCTTTTATTTTTCTGTTACCCTGCGAAAAGCTTCGATTCCTTTTTCTTCTATCCAAGGCTGAACTCAACATTATGTCCTTCCCATGGTGCTCTTAATCGAGACAATTGTTAACACCTGTGATGAAGTTTTCCATGAATTATTTTTGTTGTATATATAAGGTCTCTAGATTTTGCAGATTAGTAAATTTCGGGTGATCAAGTTACCAATAATGCATTTGTTTCTGACAAAAAGAGTGGGGGTGTGGTTGCCAGAGGACAGCATCGTGCTTGAACATGTTCTGTTTATTTCCCTTTTTCTTTTACTATAATCTAGGTACGGCCTCATGCAGCATGAGGCATTTTCTTGTTGATTGGTGTTGATCATACAGCAGCTTCACAGCAAGCTGTAATATCTTCCAAGTGTGGTGAATCATTGGTGCACACAAGCCTTTAGGTCTGCCAAGAGAGGAAAATATTTTGCAGGGCTATCAATAAGTATCTATGTCGCTCTAGATATTTGCTGGGCCAAAAAGGTTCTATATTGATTCGGTTTAAAGGAGGTGAATCTAATGGAGCCTATTATTGGCAAGTCAAAAATTTGCAGTCCTGGTTAAAATCTCAAGAAAGTTAAATGGTTTCCCATCAAGCATTAAGAAGTTTGTTTATAGGGTGACTAGTCTCAAATCGCCCAATATTAATTTGGACAGAAGGTATGTTTAATCAGTTGCAACTTGCAAGCATCCTACAACATTCTGACCCTGCCCTTCAGTGTTTAATTCTATCTAGTGTCCATTATTCTTACTACTTGATTCTTTCATATTTTGCCATGGCTACCAACTACCTTATGAATTGAGATTTTCTAATCATTCCTCAGTTTTGATATGAACTGATATTCGATCCCTATCACCCTATTAAGTCAAAAGTTAATATGTTCTATTTGTAATAATGTTATGAACAAAGTACAAGAGTAAAAGATTGTATTCTAGAGTAAAAGGTATTTGCACCTGTTAAATGTTTTTTTATTTGAATCAGTTATGTTTGCTCAGTGCTGAAAACCTTTAAAGAAAAAAAAAAGGATTTTGTATTAATTTTTTACAGTTATTTTAGCTTAAGTTATGTTAATAAAGACATTGTATTAGTTAATTATATCATTTGTATTAAAATATTTTGCCAAATGTTTTAAAGTTTATTAAATAATTTCAATGGGATATTTTTTTTGAGATTTTTTTAATTTAGTGACTAATTTTTAAAAATTGTTAAGTGACTAATTTTTTTGTAAGTTTAATAAATTTATTAATATTTTGTTGATTTGGTTAACAGATTCATTTTTGTTTGTGGTGTAAGCTTATATGTAGAAAAGTAATGGTTGATTTATTATTTACATTAAGTAAAACACTAAACTCATAACTCGAATTTAGTACTTAATACATATGGTCCATACTCATAATTCATCTACTCGTAACTAACTTGATTATGGGTTAGATGTTATAAGAGTTGGCGTAAGAATAGAGAGCTTTACTTCATTCGTGAAACCATTTCAATTCCTTGATATTTAAGGATTGAAAAAAAAAGCCATATTAGTAGGAATGAATTCCCTATGGAAAGCTAGCAAATAGTGGAGCTTCGCCTTTCTTTGAAAGCTCACGATTGTAGATCTTCCCAAGCCAAAAGGTGTGTTGTCTTGAGTACTTTTAAAAGATTGCGTGTTATAAGATGATGGTAGTTTGAAGCTTAAATTCAATAGATTCAAACCTCACATCAATTCTCCAAAACGATTTTTTAAGTTTTTGTCTTTTCCATTTGTTCAAGTTTGTCCAATTCTCTGACTGATTTATGGGTAGGAGATATTAGCGTTTAAGTGTTAAGATGATTAAGTTTGTATATCAACTTGGGAGAATTTAGCGTTTAAGTGTTAAGATATGGACGTTTTAAGTTTAAATTGCAATATTGTGCAAGTATTGGCAAGCCTTAGCTAATATTTGACACTTGAAAAGATAGAGCAAGGCAAAGACTTGTACGTGAAAAAAACAAGGATTCTCAATAAGTTTGTATGCATTGGTGCATACAAGATGCATATCAGATGTAAAATTGATAGCTTAAGATAAATCTTGGGTTGAAAGAAATTAGATCATAAGTACGAGGGAAGTAAGTTTTAAGGATTTACTATATGCTCAATTAGGGGAAGGATTTACTGTATGCTTAATTAGGTTAATCATAACTAATGGACTTGACAAAGGTGAGCATATGATTAAATTAGTGTGCTACAAAAGTATTTGGATTTAGATGACTAATTATCAATGAATGAAGATTAAGGGAGATTTTGAATGATGTGGCAGATAAGAATACGGTAAATATACATCAACTCTAAAAGATAAAGATTAGAGGATATTAACGTTTAAGTGTTAAAGAAGTTTAAGTTTGTATATCTACTTTGGAGATATTAACGTTTAAGATGTTTAAGTTTAAATTACAAAATTGTGCAGGTGTTGGCAAGCGTTAGCTAATATTTGGCACTCAAAAAGATGAAGTAAGGCAAAGACATGTAAGTGAAAAAAATGAGCATTGTGAATAAGTTTGTATGCATTGGTGCATACAAGATGCATAAAAGATGTAAAATTGACAGCTTAAGATAAATCTTGGGTTGAAAGGTAGGTAGATCATACATATGAGGGAAGTAAGAGCTTTAAAGATTTACTGTATATTCAATTTGGTGAAACATAACCACTGGACCTGACAATTAGTGAGCTACAAAAGTATTTGGATTTAGATGACTGATCATTAATGAATAAAGATCAAGGGAGATTTTGAATGATGTGGCGGATAAGATTACGGTAAATATACATCAGCTCTAAAAGATAAAGATTAGAAGATATTAGCATTTTAAGTGTTAAAGAGGTTTAAGTTTGTATATCTACTTAGGAGATATTAGCCTTTAAGACGTTTAAGTTTAAATTACAAAATTGTGCAAGTGTTAGCAAGCCTTAGCTAATATTTGGCGCTCAAAAAGATGTAGCAAGGCAAAGGCGTGTAAGTAAAAAAAAAAAAGAGCATTGTAAATAGGTTTGGTGTATAGAAGATGCATAAAAGATGTAAAATTGATAGGTTAATATAAATCTTGGGTTGAAAGTTAGCCAGATCATAAGTATCGAGGGAAGTAAGAGCCTTAAGGATTTATTGTTTGCTCAATTAGGTGAGGGATTTACTGTATGCTCAATTAGGTTAATCATAACTAATGGACTTGATAAAGGTGAACATTGGATTAAATTAGGATGCTACAAAAGTATTAGATTGAGATGACTAATCATCAATGAATAAAAGATCAAGGGAGATTTTGAATGATGTGGTGGATAAGATTACGGTAAATATACATCAACTTTTAAAGATCAGGAGATATTAGCGTTTAAGTGTTAAAGAGGTTTAAGTTTGTATATCTACTTAGGAGATATTACCGTTTAAGATGTTTAAGTTTAAATTACAAAACTGTGCAAGTGTTGGCAAGCCTTAGCTAATATTTGGCACTTAAAAAGATGGAGCAAGGCAAAGACGTGTAAGTAAAAAAAAAAAGAGCATTGCGAATAAGTTTGTATGCATTGGTGCATACAAGATGCATAGAAGATGTAAAATTGATAGCTTAAGATAAATCTTGGGTTAAAAGTTAGCCAGATCATAAGTATGAGGGAAGTAAGAGCTTTAAGGATTTATTGTATGCTTAATTAGGGGAAGGATTTACTGTATGCTTAATTAGGTGAATCATTACTAATGGACTTGAAAGAGGTAGGCATATGATTTAATTAGTGTGCTACAAAAGTATTTGGATTTAGATGACTAATCATCAATGGATAAAGATCAGGGGAGATTTTGAATGATGTGGCGGATAAGATTACGGTAAATATGCATCAACTCTAAAAGATAAAGATCAAAAGATATTAGCGTTTAAGTGTTAAAGAGGTTTAAGTTTGTATATTTACTTAGGAAATATTAGCATTTAAGACGTTTAAGTTTAAATTACAAAATTGTGCAAGTGTTGGCAAGCTTTAGCAAATATTTGGCGCTCAAAAAGATGGAGCAAGGCAAAGACGTGTAGGTAAAAAAAATGAGCATTGTGAATAAGTTTGTATGCATTGGTGCATACAAGATGCATAAAAGATGTAAAATTGATAGCTTTAAGATAAATCTTGGGTTGAAAGTTAGTCAGATCATAAGTATTGAGGAAAGAAAGAGCTTTAAGGATTTATTATATGCTCAATTAGGTGAAGGATTTACCGTATGCTCAATTAGGTGAATCATAACTAATGGACTTGACAGAGGTGAGCGTTGGATTAAATTAGTATCCTACAAAAGTATTTGGATTTAGATGACTAATCATTAATGAATAAAGATCAAGGGAGATTTTGAATGATGTGGTGGATAAGATTATGATAAATATGCATCAATTATAAAAGATAAAGATCAGGAGATATTATCGTTTAGGTGTTAAAGACGTTTAAGTTTGTGTATCTACTTAGGAGATATTAGCGTTTAAGACTTTTAAGTTTAAATTACAAAATTGTGCAAGTGCTGGCAAGCCTTAGCTAATATTTGGCACTCAAAAAGATGGAGCAAGGCAAAGGCTTGTAAGTTAAAAAATGAGCATTGTCAACAAGTCTGTATGCATCGGTGCAAACAAGATGAAAAATTGATAGCTTAAGATAAATCTTGGGTTAAAAGGTAAGTATATCATAAGTATGAGGGAAGTAAGAACTTTAAGGATTTATTGCATACTCAATTAGGTGAATCATAACTAATGGACTTGACAGAGGTAAGCATTGAATTAAATTAGTGTGCTACAAAAGTATTTGGATTTAGATGACTAATCATCATTGAATAAAGATCAAGGGAGATTTTGAATGATGTGGCGGATAAGATTACGGTAAATATACATCAACCCTAAAAGATAAAGATTGGGAGATATTAGCGTTTAAGTGTTAAAGATGTTTAAGTTTGTATATCTACTTAGGAGATATTAGCGTTTAAGGCGTTTAAGTTTAAATTACAAAATTGTGCAGGTGTTGGCAGGCCTTAACTAATATTTGGCACTCAAAAAGATCAAGCAAGGCAAAGACGTGTAAGTAAAAAAAATGAGCATTGTGAATAAGTTTGTATGCATTGGTGCATACAAGATGCATAAAAGATGTAAAATTGATAGCTTAAGATGAATCTTGGGTTGAAAGTTAGCCAGATTATAAGTATGAGGGAAGTAAGAGCTTTGAGTATTTAATGTATGCTCAATTAGGGGAAGGATTTACTATATGCTTAATTAGGTGAATCATAACTAATGGACTTGACAGAGGTGGGCATATGATTAAATTAGTGTGCTACAAAATTATTTGGATTTAGATGACTAATCATCCATAAATAAAGATCAAGGGAGATTTTGAATAATGTGGTAGATAAGATTATGATTAAAAAAAAACATCAATTGAGGGAAGTAAGAGCTTTAAGGATTTATTGTTTGCTTAATTAGGTGAGGGATTTACTGAATGTTCAATTAGGTGAATCATAACTAATGGACTTGATAGAGTTGAGCATTGGATTAAATTAGTATGCTACAAAAGTATTTGGATTTAGATGACTAATCATCAATGAATAAAGATCAAGGAAAATTTTGAATGATGTGGTGGTTATGATTATAGTAAATATACATTAATTTTAAAAGATAAAGATCAGGAGATATTAGCGTTTAGGTGTTAAGTTTGTATGCATTGGTGCATACAAGGTGCATAAAAGATGTAAAATTGATAGCTTAAGATAAATCTTGGGTTGAAAGTTAGCTAGATCATAAGTATGAGGGAAGTAAGAGCTTTAAGGATTTAGTGTATGCTCAATTAGGGGAAGGATTTATTGTATGCTTAATTATGTGAATCATAACTAATGGACTTGACACAGGTGAGCATATGATTAAATTATTGTGCTATAAAAGTATTTGGATTTAGATGACTAATCTTCAATGAATAAAGATAAGGGGAGATTTTGAATGTTGTGGCAGATATGATTACGGTAAATATACATCAACTCTAAAAGATAACGCTCAGGAGATGTTAGCGTTTAAGTGTTAAAGACGTTTAAGCTTATATATCTACTCAGGAGATATTAACGTTTAAGATGTTTAAGTTTAAATTACAAAATTGTGCAAGTGTTGGCAAGCTTTAGCTAATATTAGGCACTTAAAAAGATGGAGCAAGGCAAAGTCTTGTATGTTGAAAAAAAAAATGAGCATTGTCAACAAGTTTGTATGCATTGGTGTCAACAAGTTTATATGCAGATGTAAAATTGATAGCTTAAGATAAATCTTGTGTTGAAAGTTAGCTAGATCATAAGTATGAAGGAAGTAGGAGCTTTAAGGATTTACTATATACTCAATTACGTGAGTCATAACTAATAGACTTGACAGAGGTAAGTATTGAATTAAATTAGTGTGCTACAAAAGTTTTTGGATTTAGATGACTAATCATCAATGAATAAAGATTAAGGGAGATTATGAATGATGTAGCAGATAAGATTACGGTAAATATACATCAACTCTAAAAGTTAAAGATCGGGAGATATTAGCGTTTAAGTGTTAAAGACGTTTAAGTTTGTATATCTGACTGGGAGATATTAGCATTTAAGACGTTTAAGTTTAAATTACAAAATTGTGCAAGTGTTAGCAAGCTTCAGCTAATATTTGGCACTCAAAAAGATGGAGCAAGGCAAAGACTTGCAAGTAAAAAAAACGAGCATTGTTAATGAATTTGTATGCATTGGTGCATACAAGATGTAAAATTGATAGCTTAAGCTAAATCTTGGGTTGAACGTTAGCTAGATCATAAGTATGAGGGAAGTAAGAGCTTTAAGGATTTATTGTATACTCATTTAGGTGAATAATAACTAATGAACTTGACAGAGGTACGCATTGAATTAAATTAGTGTGCTACAAACGTTTTTGGATTTAGATGACTAATCGTTAATGAATAAAGATCAAGGGAGATTTTGAATGATGTAGTAGATAAAATTACAGTTAATATACATCATCTTTGAAAGGTAAAGATCGGGAGATATTAGCGTTTAAGTTTGTATATCTACCTAGGAGATATTAGCGTTTAAGACGTTTAAGTTTAAATTACAAAATTGTGCAAGTGTTGGCAAGCGTTATCTAATATTTGGCACTCAAAAAGATGGAGCAAGGCAAAGACTTTAAGTAAAAAAAAAAACGAGCATTGTCAATAAATTTCTATGCATTGGGGTCAACAAGTTTGTATGCTTGTAAAATTGACAGCTTAAGATAAATCTTGAGTTGAAAGTTAGCTAGATCATAAGTATGAGGGCAGTAAGAGTTTTAAAGATTTACTGTATGCTCATGTAGGTGAATCATAACTAATGGACTTGACAAAGGTAAGCATTGGATTAAATTAGTGGGCTACAAATGTAGGTCAAGAGAGATTTTGAATGATGTGACAAATAAGATTATAGTAAATATACATCAACTCTAAAAGATAAAGATCATGTGAGAGGATTATCTAAAGCTAGTAGAGTTTTTTATGGATTCAAATGTATATCTCCTAGTTAAATTTATGTTAAGATTTTGAATTGTAAAGTTAAATGTGCTTGACCTAGAGGGGAGAGAGAGAGGAAGAGAACATATTGAGAGTGAACATTCTTTGGTATATTTTTTGGGAAGTAATAAAGGTTTATTTTTTGCGTAGTTCTTATGTGTTTATTATTGCATTTGATTATTTATTATTTACGTAGTATTTTTGCAAGAGCTTGAGTTAAAAACTGGTAGCTAATAGTGGAGCTTTCTCTTTTCTTCGAAAGCTCTGTCTAGGTTTTCCCAAGCTAAAAGGTGTAGTTCGAGTACTTTTAAAAGATTGCATGTTATAAGTTTGAAGCTTCACTTTCAAAGGTTTTTGATTAAGTTCAGTATTTTCCAATTCTCTTAACATCACATGAGGAAGGTTGAGTTTTGCTTAACGACTTGAATGAGATTGTTGTACAAAAAAGTAAAAGCTACATGTATAAATTTTTTTGTATCATTTGGCTATTGTGAGTCCCTCAGCGGCTTCCTCTTGGGATTGTTTCCCAAGTTAAGAATCTTAAGGTTGAAAATTACACTTTTTACTGGCTCTTATGCTAAAGCTTTTATTGCCTCTCAGCCTAGAATCAAGTTGGTCATGAGTAATGGGTTATCAGTATAGGTTATGAGTTAGTGTTTCAGTCTACGTAGAAGTTTACATGTTATAGATAAAAATGATTTTGTTAGTCAAATCGGTAAAATATTAACAAAATTAATATTTTGAAATGAGACCTTAAAGTTATAAAAATTTAAAAGTTTGGATATGAAAAAAATTAAAAAGTTCGGTACTTCAGAATTTATTATTCCTAATTTTAACATTATAAAGCTCTTCTGAAGCAATGTTTAATAACAAAGATACTGCCTAAAAAGTGTAATTACGATAACATTCACTTTATTAGCAAAACTCAAAACAAGTTACCAAGTCATAGGTCAAATTATATTTTATTTCATTTTATAAGTATGAATTTTTTTCTCAACATTTCCAGTATGTACAAATGTCTAACAAATATAGACAATGTTTATAAAATATATTCTCTTTTCTTATGTTATTGGAATGTTTGTAAGAAATGTAAGATGGTATGATATGTATGTATCAAATTTAGTAAGTGACAGCTCTTTTTTTCATCTTAATTTTCAAGTTTGAAAATTTATTATTTTTTATAATATTGTTTACTTTTTATACATTTTTGTCATGTTTTGTTAATTTTGTTTTTTTACTATTTGATTTTGCAAAGTTCTAATCTATAATTTTATAATGATAAAATGTTAATATTAATGTTTTAAATTTTAGTGATATTCTTAAGGTAATATGGAAGAAAAGGTAAAGTGAAATAATTTGTTAATTGAATTAATTAAGCAATCAAAACAGAAAGAAAATGAGTAAAGTGGGTTGTATATGCAATTTGAGAGAGTTTGAAGGAAATTTAAGTAAAAAAATCAAGAACATGGAGGAATCAAACATGTTAATTTAAGTAAATTATAGTAATCTTCTTATAATTTTATTTTGGTAGTTTTAATGATTTGGGGGTTTAATTATTATATAAGCATATTGCACTTAGGGTACGTTGTATATATTATTATAATTAAAAAAAGATTCGGAAAGGTTTAAAAAAATATCTTGATTTTTAGAAAATTTTTGAAAATTTTAAAAATAGTTTTAGATCAAGTCAATCAAAGAAATTAATTTTGATTTTTTAAAGAGTTTAAAAATTTTAAAGAACTTGTTTCAAAAATATTAAAGAGTTTAAAAATTTTAAAGAACTTGTTTCAAAAATATTAATCAATTAATGTGAAGATTTAGGTAATCAGTATCATGATTTTAAAGAGGTTGATTGACCAAACAATATAGCCGACTATTGTCTTTTGTTGTAAGTTTGGGATCGTATTTATTAACCAATGTGTTAATATAATTGACTAATGCTATTGTTATTAATTATTATAATGATTACTTTTATTATTAATAACTATTTTGAGTATGATATTCCATGTAAGAGTTATAAGAGGTATGTTAAGCATACTAGAGTGGTTAAGAGCTTTGAAAAGTTGGAGAATATTTGAGTTGTGTGCAATATATATGAACTTTAATTTATTGGTGTGAGAATATTTGAGTTGTGTGCAATATATATGAACTTTAATTTATTGATGTGAGTAAGAATAAGTAGAAATAGGCTAAGAGTTTTTAGTTGAGCCATTATAAATCAAATTTGTTTCTTTTTCTTTACCCTCTTTTGTTATTATTTTTTTATTTTATGATTATCTTATATTATTATTTTTTATGAAATTTCAAAATTCCTATATTACACTAAATAATTCAAGAAGTAATTTTTAAATAAGACAAAAGATGAATTCATACATTCTCTGTCTCGTGTTTCATCCACTAATCAATATTTATATAAAAGAATGTATTATTGAAAATTTTAAATTTTAAATATTATTATGAAGTTATATATATACAAAATTAATAGAATACGACTAAGAGAATTGTGAAATAACTAACATATGAGATAAATGATAATTATCAAGATATAAGGGTTAAATTTACACAACAAAGTTCAAACTTTAGGAGATAGACATTAAATTCGCTCTATGTTTGCTTTGTAGATGTTTAGGAAGTTACCCAACACAATGTTTTAGTTTACGGTAAAAGAATCATTTTCTATGGTTTGAATGATTTCTAATGGCC
Organism: Erythroxylum gracilipes; assembly: GCA_026413385.1. Taxonomy (NCBI): domain Eukaryota; kingdom Viridiplantae; phylum Streptophyta; class Magnoliopsida; order Malpighiales; family Erythroxylaceae; genus Erythroxylum; species Erythroxylum gracilipes. The sequence goes on from JANZLC010000002.1 coordinate 4,248,671, forward strand.
CCTAAGTTGACTTATAATCACATTTGGTTTTGGACACTGCCAATGAATTTTGAGGCCTTCCTAACCCATTCACAATCTTCTCTCAGTTATGAGATCGTCCTTTGTCTGTAACATAACTTTTATTCATGAGAAAGCAATATTATGAACCATCTCCTCAACGAATTCGCAATCTAATGACAGCCAATTTTGGTAAGAAAATCAATCTTTCTGAGACCTTAAGATGAAAGTTATGTTTAAAAATCATAGAAATATAGTTTGAAATAACTATTTGTTAGAATTAAGGTGTGAGTTTTTTATGTTTTTAGTTAATTTCGGATAATTCTGTTCTTCATCATATGCTTAAATCTGGAGATTTAAGAAATTTAATGCATTTTGCGAAACTTAATTAGAGTGCCAATACAAATTAACATTCTAAAAATTGATACCTATATTCCTTGTGGTATTAGCATTTTTTTAAAGTCATTTTGATATGAATTTTGTTGCTTGCGTTTATAATTTGTTAATTCACTGTTATTGTCTCGAATATTCTAATACTAATTAAATCAGACTTGCAGTTAATTTTATCAAAGTTAATACTACTTAAATTTTATATTGAATTATAAAATGTTCATAATTTTTATAAAAATATTCTATGCTAAAAAAAGTAAGTCATTTTATTAAGTATTTAACTATATAGACCTCTTGGATTATTTGTATTTGTTATTTGTTAAAGTTAAGAGTTTGGTGAAATAACCTGTATTTCGCCAAAAACTACTGCCAACATCTTGGCACTGGGTGTGTTAATGTCGCCAAACTAAGAGAGGACTTAACCATTGCAAACGGGATATGATTAAGGTTGGGTTCCATTTGTCTAGTTTCCCACCAAATTATTCCATAAAACAAATAATTGAAAACAAAAGGTAAAATAATAATCAATGAATTTAGTTCACACGTGTAGACAAATCATCAATAAACAGGACAGAAAATTTAAGCATAGGCATCGACACTTGAAATCTCGGCACCATGTAAAAAGGTTGAAACCAGATAAGACAATACACTATATTATCCTAGCTAATGTATCACTTGGTGCCCATCAGCAATAGCCAGGCATTCTAAATTCTTCTCATGAGTATCATAATGGAGATTGCGTGCTGCATTCAAGGAAATCATGGTATAAGATGTATAACTCACAAATGAATTCTATCATCGTAGGGCAGGTTCAAAAGAAAAGAAAGAATATAAGAACTAAGTCCCTATTTATGGGAAGAGGAGTTTATGGATGGAATTGAATCGACATAGGCTAAGTAAACAAGTTGAATACTACAACATTAGTTCATTGAATGACTATGTAGGGCGGCATGAAACTAATTATAGATAACGTAGGTGATTATAATAAGTGTATACAGCCATGCGTGAAGAAGGCCATCTAGATTCCTAGTTGATGGGGCCACCTGCATAAGCTGGTAGCCTTGTGCTTTCTCCAACACTTCGTCGAGTAATTTTTATAATACTTGATATGAGGAAGACTTGATGCCATTAAAATAACAGAAAAGGATGGTTCCTGCGCCATTTAAATCCATATCCACCTTGAGATTATTGATCACTGGATAATGCAAGACACGATGAACTGTGGCTTCAGCCTTTAAACAATACAATAAGGCAAACCCTCTAAGGGGGCTCAAGGGTTGGCGTCCTAGTAATAACTAATGGATAAGCTTCTTCTTTTTCTATATAAGTAATCTACATTTGAAAGATGACCCTATCCTTCTTCTACTAAGGTGGAGGATTATACCGTACTTTTCTTTTGTCTGACAAAACTTTAGACAGCTGCTAATGATGATTAGTTTAGACAAAAATCTGCATGGCTTATTAAATTTGTTAGTCTTGTCATCTACCATTTGTAGTTCGTATTTGAAGAAGAACAATCATCTATCGGCATCACTACAGGTACTTCTTCTTTGGGTAAAGCATCATACAACACCTAAGCTTATCAAACAACAGAAAATACTTCGTGCAATCCTGGAAAGCACTTCCAGAATTAAATGTTAGCCCTTTCACTATCCAAATTACCAACAAGATTGCTTCTGCAAACTAAGTCACCCTATCCTCATAGGTAGTTAATTTCTTATAGGGGGAAATTTCAATCCAAATAGTTTCGGCCAACTATCGACATAATCTGGTTCTACATTATTGATAAACACCAAATCGTGTAAATTCTGCGTCCCCAACATGTCATCCAGTCTGGTTAACTCTAGGTATCTGGTAACTCTTGCTCTTTCGAACATTCAAAGATACTTGTGCATTGTAACTTTAGTTTCAAAAGAATTGATAACACTGTTCTTTTATTTTCTCATCCTTCCACCATTTCCCTCTCCTTATAAATCGAGGATTTATTAAAAACCTTGTTGCAGGTATTAGACATTTCAAGCGACTATTTTAGTAGACACACAAGCAATTATCAAATTGTAGTTAAGATGATGTGCGGGATCCTAGCTGAGTTTTTCTTTCCTCACAAAATTATGTTTCACATTGGTGACAATGCACATAGTACATACTTCTTACAAGGTCCAGCAAAGCAGAAGTCAGTCGTCTAGAAAATTTAGTTAATGGTACATATTTGCAAATTCTTTGAACAATTTTTGATTCTCAAACAAATATATATCTGAGGCCCAAAGGTAGAGTCCTGCAGATTGATAAAAAAGCTAGAATTGCTCTAGCTTTATCTATTCGATCTGTAGCGTTAGAAAAAAGAAAGTCGCTGGTCAAAATGTTCTTAATTAGTTGCTGTTCCAGTATGGTTACAGTATCTTCGACAGATTCTTTGACCCATTTGATTCCCAAAAAAAATTAACTAATGCCAAAAAGGTAGAGTCCGAATTTGTTTAGTTTTATACAGTTATTTGTTCTATAGGGTTATATATAACTCCTTTCCAAGGTCAAAAAGTATGGTTAGAATATCTTTGACTAATTAACGATCTTTTTGGCCTGACTCAACAGTACAGGAATATATGCAACATCTCTAAAGATTGAGTTAGAAACCAACTATTGCTAAAGGCCAATTCATTTTCTCTCCCTTTATCACTTGAATGTTGATGTGTGACTAATATCATTCAATAACACTCTATAAATGGAACTCAAGGGTATGGAATCTACATTCTTTTGCATATAGTTTTTATCTCCCCACTACAGTTATCATAAGGAATATCCAAGTTCAAAATCTAACCAGAGGGAAGACAACAAAGCACAGATAATCCAAGGAATTGCCCTTACTGTTGGACAACTTAATGTGAAAGAGCTTGAATATTTTCCCTTTAACGCTTAAACGGTAGAAATATGAAATAAGAATAGTTAGATAATTCGTTCAGTGTACTTGTGGACGGGATGCTCTAAAGTTGGATGATCCCTTCTGCGATGGTACTTATGCTTTGCAAGGGATCTTGGTTGTACATTCAATTTACTTAATAAAACAAAAAAGGCGCTGAATCCTCGAGAAATCTACATATGTCCAGCACTGCCAATTCTCAACATTCCAAATCAGATTATAGAGAACCAAAGGGCTCACGGTATAAATTATCCGAACATAAAGAAAACTTGTGACCTCTGGGAAGTGGGAATGTAATTTTCAATCTTTAGCACCTATGCTCCAATTGTATATTCCACATAGGAACTCATATCACATTTTAATAACCAATTTGTCCTGGAAATTCAAATTTTGGCTTAAGAAAGGAGTTCCGCAAGACATATAACGTTTGTAAAATATACCTAACAAACGTTATAAACTATGATATTGCTGGGAAACCAATTCGGAAACTAGATCAGCTTCAAGGAACTATCAACTTGAAAGTGCGAATTCCAGAAAACCCTTGGACTAAGGTAATTCTGGCATCCTAATAATTGTATTTCTCCGCGACCTTAAACCCTCCTAATAACTATAATTACTACATGGTTATAATTGGTCTAGATCATCTACCCGAGTAATATGTAACTCCTTAGCTTATTCCTAATATACTTACATGTATATGGATACATAGAAGTGTGCTATGGATACAATTACACATGCACACCAACTTGTTTGACTGATGAAGTTACAGTTCACTCAAAAATATTCTATTTATAAATAGGCCTCATCTAATTGAATTTTTTCCTAAATTCATGAGGGGGAAAAAAAAAGAAAACAAGAAAAAAATAGAAAGTCAAGCACCTACACAAGCAACACATAATCGCCTCGCTCACACCATAAACAGCACTACTTCACAGTCATTGGTGACTTCATGATCGAAACAGACTAAATTTTCAGCAACAGATAATCTCCACACTTTAAGCCTACGACAAAATCAAGTGGAGTATGATCTTGAACGACACATGACAAGAGAATCAGATAATTCACATAACCTAGATTGTATGCTCTCAATAATAACCAAAATCCAAAAGTATCAACGGAAACGGTATAAACAAACAAAAAAGCAGAAAGGCAGAAAAGTACAAAGAACGAAGAAGAGAGGTGACCTGGTGCTAGAGAAATCGTAGAGCTTGCCGGTGCTAGAGAAGATGACGACTCCGACTTCGGCGTCGCAAAGGATCGCAAGTTCTTTCGCCTTCTTCAACAATCCATTTCTCCTCTTCGAGAACGTCACTTGCCTGCTCGTCGAATTATCTATCCTCCTTATCACAATCTTTCCTCTCCCCATTTTTCACACAAAATTCCTTCTAGATCCTTCTGGCGTAATAATATTATGCAAAACAAGTAGTAATATTCTATCACTCAGCATCCTTATAATTTCTTCACAGTTTTTCAAATCTCCAAACACAGTCTCAAACCAGAAAAAAAAAAAGAGAAAGGAAAAAAAAGAGAGAGAGAGATCGGAGAACTTTATAGTTGTAAATGGAAAAGGGAAAAAGAAAAAGAAGGAAAAAAGGAAGCTTACTCGGTGATGGTGCTAATGGAGACAAATGGATGAGGACTCAGGCGAAGAAGCTGTATAAGGAAAGCCCTTGTGAGATACTACTGAGGAAGCTAAAACCGTTTTCCACTTCCACTTTCCAAGTTATAGAAACCCGCTGCTGGTTTTCGCACCTTTTCATGTCACGTGGACCAATCGGAGAATTTCCTGTATTTCTTTATCGTTCCTTCGTCACCTTGTTTTATTAAACTAGCGACCGTACACTTGTCCTGTAGCTCAATGACGCGTGGAGATCGCGAAATCTTAACCCCTTTTATGGGAATTTCTGGTTTATTTTTTCCTGAAAATAGAAAGGACAAAAAGGGAATTAAGATTTGCCAAGAGGCGCAGCTTAGCCCCTCTATTTGTGGAATGGCGGTTGTATCATCCCCAAATAACCCGAATTGGTATTAATTAAGGTTTGGGGGGTGGAGATAACGTGATGGAAAAGATCCGTCTTTGTCAAAATACCACGACCATCACTGCCATATTTTGACTAAATTCGAAGTTTTCAATTTTAAAATAATTACTATTTGCTGATAAAATACCAGTAAATTGAGAAAGTACACGCAAAACTCATAGTTACATGCTGCGCTGGCGATTAAAAAGGTCATGTTTCCATGAAAAAGAGAACAAAACGACCAATTTATCGTAAAAGATATCTGTAATAATATGATAAAATATAATATTACGTATATTTAATAATTTATTTTATATTAGAAACGTGCATCATAATAACAAGAATTTCAAAGCACCGGTTGGATAAGCATAATGTAGTTGAACTAACCACGGGGACTTTCTTATTATCTGGTTTATTGCATTTCATATTTTAAAAAAAGGAAGAAAAAAACAACCTTAATTGTTACTACCAAGTACCAAGAGATTATGTAATATAAATAGTCTTCAAGTACAGTGATGCTCTTACATAGGCAAACATATTCTCTCAGACATCGGTTGTCTCTAACCGGAAATTCACAACTTCATTATGATTTTGAAAAATCTAAATGTCCCATCGATGAAATCTTTATTCGGATTAATTACACGGATGATATTTAATTGTTGTTAATATTAAATAAATAAAATTCATTTAAATTATTTATAATATTAAAAATCACTAATATTTAATGAATATGATTGGGGTCAAAAATGTCAATAAAGAAAGGATGCACGGCTGAGATGGGGCAGAGAGATTCCCTGCGAAACAACGTGTGAAATGAAATGATGATGTGGAGAAGGAAAGTCAAAGAGTGAAGAAAAAAGACAAGGTGGTCAGAATTTGGTTTGCCTTTTCTGTTTGGGTTGTTAAGGTTGCCGAATTAGGAAATTGGAGACTATCTAAAAGGAAAATGGAAAACTTCGTAGTCCGATGTAATTGTTTGATGCTGTCAAGGTTAGCTGATCCCTCTTTCTGAGGAAAGGTCTAACCTTCCAAGTAATTAGATTAGGTGATATTCTGAGTTTATTTGCTTTTTGTGCGTTTTGTCTGGCTTCAGGGTTCTGACAAAGCAAGTCCCAAGTTGGGCGCTGTCACCCATCACCCCATCTGAATCCCTCCAAAACTTTGTTTAGTACTTTTTGATTCTCTACTTTGGCCCCGCTCTCTCTCTCTCTCTCTTTCTGCAGTACCACTAAGCATTAGCTGAAAAGATTCTCTTCGAAATTGTAATTAAGATTAGCTCAAGATTTTTCGAAGATATTATTTATTCCATTGATTTCAATACAGAGCTAGACAGAGTATTTAATGGAAGCAAAATACTTTATTAAATTTGACAATTTTGTATATTGGCTCAAATGGAGACATGTAGTTTGCGCTCGTGCTTTAACACCACCTGGAAACTTGAGGATATGTTTCATTTATGTTAAAAGTTAAAACAAAATATTGGAAAAAACTTCATAAATGAAATCATTTGTTTGTAAATTAACACGTGATTAAGACTTGTTACGGCTAAGTGTGACTTTTAACCATTTAAACTCGTATTTAGCTATGGCACCATCTTAGATCAACGAAAGATTATAGGAACGAAAACCGATACATGGACTTTTGTGCTTCCATGTGTGGCATAAATTAATCTTAACCCTATGTTTAGTTATGTTTATATCAGTTAAGTTTTTATTAGTAGAATTTTTTCTGTAAATTATTTATGAGAAAAACTTTTTTAAGAAGTCAGTTAACTGTTTGACTGTTATTTAAAAAAAAGTTTTTTTGAAAGAGCTTAATACAACAGACTGTTTAACAACATAGAAATAAAAAGTACTTTTAATTTTAACTATATTTTATTTTGTAATAAAATTTATGTATGCATATAAATATTATTTAAAGTATATTAAACAATATGCAAAGCACAATATATTAATTATTATATAATTTTAAACCATACGAAACACAAATAGAAATATATCTAACGAAATCTTTTATATGGAATATAACATAAATAAAACTAATATTAAAAATAAATATTAAAACATATAAAAAATCAAATAATATTATATAGATCCTAAAATAAACGTTAAGATAGATTTGTAGGTATTGTGGGAATTATGTATAAAACATAAGAAGAAAAGGAACTAAAAAATAGGTTAATTGATTGATCTAAAAATTTTATTCGAAAAAGTCATTTGATAAGCTTTTTTTATAAGCTTTAAATTTGAGTTTCTTAAAAAGTTATATTTTTGCTGTCAAAAAAGTCATATTTATTAAAGAAGTGCTTTTAATTTTTCAGTCAAACGCTTATTTTTTAAAAAAAGATTTTTGTGGTAAAAAAAATACTTATTAACTCCCCAAAAGTTCATCCAAAAAGAGACTGGAAGTCTAAAATCATGTGAATGACTAGGGTAACTAACAATAATTGCACGTAGTTGGGGTCTTCTTACGAAAGAAACTAATTATGACTTAATAATAATCTTTCAATTAATTAAAAAATATATTATTCAAAATTTATTTAAAGTATTAATAAATACCTATTATTTTAAACAAAAATTATTACGATTAATACCATTTAAATTACACTTTACACATATGAATAATTTAAATAATATTAATTACAAAGGTTACTAAATAATAATTCTTTTTTCTTTATTTTTAATTATTTATAAATAGGATAACAATAGAAATAGAAAATGACTGGACACAAGTTTTCCCAAAAAATAGCCACGTGGACTTCTAAAAATGTAAGATTTATTAAATGTCCCATCAGATTATTTAATAAGAACTAAAAAACTAAAATTAATTAAAATAAGAATAAAATATTAAACTATAATGAGTTAAAAATGTTCTATATCA
>JANZLC010000002.1:4278688-4298177 GCA_026413385.1 Erythroxylum gracilipes
AAAATAAATATTCACATATGTGTGAATATACAATGATGCATGAGCATGAATTATGCTTCCTAATTTCTCATTAATCTATAATAAATACCATTTTAACCCTAATTCAGATAACAGGATGTTATGTTCTCACCCTGAGAGAATTCTATTTATTTAGCAATTGTAATTGAGCTTTGATTGGGACCTATTTGGTATCAGAGATGGCTTTACAATGGCAACCAATAAGGAAAGAATAGAAAATGTAAAAGCTGGGCTGGGAGGGTTTCAAGACAGCCTAAGCCGAATGGAAATTGGCTTTGCTGACAAGCTGCATCAAATGGAGATCACCATCAATAGACTATCCGAAGTTTTGCTTTCAAATAAGGAAGCATCTAATAGTAACACCAATGGTCGCAATAGTCGTTTTCGCAATAATAGAGAAGAATTTCAAGATCATTCAGAAGGAGGAAGGCTAATGTTTTCATTGAAATTGGGCAAAATGGAGTTCCCTAGATATTTAGGTGATGATCCCACTGAATGGTTCAATAGAGTGGAACAATTCTTTGAATACCGGGGCACCATGGAAGCACAAATTGGCTTCTTTCCATCTTGAGGGTGAAGCTAACCGGTTGTGGCAATAGCTACGTCAAGTGTATAAGGAAGAAGAGAAAGAGGTGACATGGAAAATTTTTGAAGAAGAGATGTGGGCTTGTATCAGTCCTACTGAATGTGAAGATTTCGACGAAGCTCTATCAAAGGTAAGTCAGCTCGTTACGTGATTACCAGAAGAAATTAGAAAGATTAGGGAATCAAGTGTAAGGATGGACTTAAAAGGCCTTGGTAGGAGCGTTCATAGGTGGTCTTAAACCCGAGTTGGCTGATGGTATTCGGATGTTCAAGCCTAAGTCTTTAAAAGAGGCAATCAGCCTTGCTTTTATACTACATGAGTAGCTAGCTAGCCAAATGAGATTTATACATCTACCACTCAACAAAGCATTGCTAGAGCTTCCAACCTCACTAAAAGCCAAATTTTCACTTCCAATGAAGCAACTTTCATAGGAAGAAATGCAAAAATGTTGTGCTCAAAGCCTTTGTTTTAATTGTGATGAAAAATTTACTACAGGGCATAAGTGTCGAGGACCTCAATTGTTACTGATGGAAGGGGACACTGGTAATAATGATGAAGACGGTGGTGCAATAGAGGAGGCATTAACTGAGTTACAACAGGAGCCTGAAATCACTTTACATACTTTAACAGGATGGACAACCTCTAAGACTATGAGAGTGAAAGCAAAGGTTGGGCAATATGATATTGTGCTACTCATTGATAATGCCTCTACACATAACTTCGTTAGTGAAAAGATAGCAAGTTTGTTACAACTTCCAATGGTTTTCGCTGAACCCTTTAACATAAGAGTAGCTAACGGAAGGCCATTGAGATTTGATAATGTGCAAATTTGACTCTAGGGTATTCCTTTTTCTCTTACACTTTATTCTTTACCACTAATCGGGTTGGATTGGTTTTAGGCATCCAATGGTTAGAATAACTTGGAATAGTAGTGTGTAATTGGAAGAAGATGACACTGGAGTTTCAATGGCAAAATCAATTCTAAAGACTATAAGGGACAGATGAACAACCTATTAAGGTTGCATCTTTGAGAGCTGTTTCAAAAGAATTAAGGCAAGGAAGCTCTATGTTAGTTGTTTGCTTGCAACAAATGGAGGAAAATATACCACAAGGCTGACATCCAGATATGCAATAATTATTGGGATCTTTTGACGATTTTTTCTAAGAACCAAAACAATTGCCACCAATAAGGGAAGTGGATCAATGAATTATTCTAAAAGATGGAACTGAGTCTGTCAATGTGAGACCCTACATGTATGCCTATTTTTAAAAAGTTGAAATTGAAAAGCAAGTTCATAACATGTTAAAATTGGGACTTATACGATCCAACACTAGTCCTTTTTCCTCCCCTGTTTTATTGGTTAAAAAGAAAGATGGAGCATGGTGCTTTTGCACTGACTATAGAGCCCTTAATTTCGTGACAATTAAAGATCGATTTCTCATTCCTACAATTGTTGATATGTTAGATGAGCTTTATGGTGCAACTTATTTTACAAAACTTAAGCTTAAAGTTGGTTACCATCAAGTTCGAGTAAATCCAAAAGATATTCCTAAAACTGCATTTCCTACTCATAACGGTCATTACCAATATTTAGTCATACCTTTTGGTCTTTGTAATGCACCATCTACATTTTAAACCATCATGAATTCTATTTTTCGTCCTTACCTTCACAAATTTATACTAGTCTTTTTTAATGATATTTTAATTTATATCACCAATTGGACCATGCATCTGGAATAAGTTAAAAAAGCTTTTGAAATATTGAGGCATCATCAAATTTTTATTAAGATAAGCAAGTGTGCTTTTGGGCAACAAGAATTAGAGTACTTAGGCTATATTATTATCCCTCACGATGTAAAGATGGATCAACAAAAATTTGAGGCAATAAATAATTGGCCTAAGCCTATTAATGTTTCATAATTATGTGGATTTTTAGGCCTTACAGGTTACTACAGGAAATTTGTACACAGCTATGACATCTTGGCTCGACCACTCACCAATTTGTTAAAGAAAGGTCAATTTGGATGGCCTGAAGAAGCGGCAAAGGCATTCACAATTCTTAAGCAAGTTGTGATGTCTACTCCAACTTTAGTAATGCCAAATTTTAATGAGCTATTTGTGATTGAATCAAATGCTTTGGGTGAAGGAATAGGAGTGGTTCTCATTTAACAAGGCAAACCGATTGCATTTATGAGTCAAACTTTGGGATTGTCTAAGCAATCATGGTCCATATATGCTAAAGAAATGTTAGCAATTGTCTAAACTATTTGGATATGGCGACCCTACTTGTTGGAACAGAAATTCTATATTCAAACTGATCAATGCAACCTTAAGTACTTGATAGAGCAACGTATTTCAACACCAGAACAACAAAAATAGGTTACTAAATTGTTTGGTTATGACTGTGAAATTTGTTATAAACTAGGCCGTGAGAATTTGATAGCTGATGTACTCTCAAGAGTAGCTAGCTGCTCCAGTCTTGATGCTTTATTTGTGTCATAGGTTGATATATGAGGGGGAATAAAAAAAGTAGTCGTTGGGCACATTCACATGGATAGAATTGGCAAATTGGCAATGGACAATCCAGGAGCTCCTTATTCTTGGCGCAATGGACTAGTTTTCTACAAAAATTGGGTAGTTGTGCTACCAAGCTCCCAAATAATTCCTCAACTATTAAGGGAGTTTCATGATTCTCACTTTGGTGGACATTTTGAAGTCTTACACATATACAAAAGGTTAGCACAACAGTTTTATTGTCCTTCTATACATCAAGATGTGCAATAATATGTTTCTTCTTGTGATATTTGCCAAAGAACAAAAGTTGAAACTCTCTCTCTCCAGCGGGTCTCTTATAGCCTTTACCAATTATGTGTCAAGTGTAGGATGATATAACCATGGACTTTATTGAAGATCTTCCAACTTCTAATGGCAAAAACGACATCTTTGTGGTGGTAGATCGCCTTAGCAAATCAGCCCATTTTTTGTTGATAGCTCATCCTTTCACCGCAAAAACAGTAGCTGAAAAAATTGTAGAAGGCGTGGTGAAGTCGCATGGAATGCCATAAACAATTATTAATGATTAAGACCCTGTGTTTATTAGCCTTTTTTGGCGTGAGTTCTTTAAACTCTCAGGAACTTATCTAAAAATGTGCTCCACCTACCACCCTCAAATTGATGGAAAAATAGAGGTAGTAAACCAATGTGTCGAGCAGTAACTCAGCTGCTTTGTTCACCAATAACCCCGCAAGTGGAGCTCTCTTCTTTCATGGGTTGAGTTCTGGTACAACACCACTTACCATGCTTCTACGGGAATGACACCCTTTCAAGCTCTCTATGATCGACTCCCCCATCCATTCCTCATTATGAAGTGGGCTCCTCACCAGTGCATGAAGTAGATCAAATTTTGACTTTAAGAGACGAGTTGTTATGCCAACTCAAAGCCAATCTACATGTTGCCAACAATCGAATGAAACAAATAACATATGCAAAGTGAAGGGAGGTTGAATTTTGGGAAGGTGACTTGGTCTATTTAAAGCTCCATCCGTTTCGGCAGCAATTAGTTTTCAAAATAGAATTTTAGAAGCTAGCAAGTTGATTTTATGGCCCTTTTCAAGTTGAGAAAAAAATTGGCGAGTTGGCCTATAAACTCAAGTTACTTGAGGAGTCTTATGCGCACCTAATCTTCCGTGTCTCACTGTTAAAGAAAAAAATAGGTGAGACAACTACTGCTACTATTGATTTGTCTCTTATTACTGATGATGATGGACTTATTCTTGAACCTGAGGCTATATTGGATACTAGATGGGTTAAACAAAGAGCTTAATTTATAAAAGAAAGCTTAGTCAAATGGAACCATCTTCCTACAGAGGATGCAACTTGGGAAAATGTTGAGCAATTGCAAGATCGATTCATGAATTTGGACCTTGAGGACAAGGTTTCAGTGAAAGAGGGGAGTATTGTTAAGACAAGATGTTCTAATCGCATTCCTGCTAAAAACCCAAGATATGTGTAAGAAAGACAGGGATGCATGATACACAAGTGGTGCATAAAAATATGAAGATTGCTTACAGGTTTTATGGGAGATCCAACCCAAAAAGCTAACTTAAAGAGTGGGAGAGCTCATAAGTCTATAAACCCTACATTAGCCTCTTTTATTACTGTTGTGGGATAATTAGCCCATAATATTCCACCACACTTTGCAGCCTAGGCACCTGCAGACTGACTGTGCGTTAGACCTTTTCTAGCCCCTGGCGAATACTGCCATACCGGCGTCACCACCCAAGCACCCATGGATTGGCTGTGTGCTATACTTTTTCTAGACCCGAGCGAACATTGTAATATCGGCGTCACCTCTTGTGGGCGTGGCATGAGGACTTGAAAGAGTGGTGTTAGCTCTGGTACCAATTGTCACAGGTCTTATAGGAGAACCAACCTTAAAAGCTAGCTTAAAAGGTGGGAGAGCCCATACCTATAAACTCCACATCAACCTCTTTTATTGCCGATGTGGGACAATTAGATCGTAACACTTACTAAATGTGAAAAAAGTCCAAAGAAAATTATTAATGTAATTTATAAAATCTCAATATACATTATGTAAGGCCCTAGTGGTTAAGTAAACTTATAATATAGTTTTAGAGTTCTTGTCTAGTTATTAAGAATTCAATTTAAGGTTTATTAATTTAAAATGTCACTATAAGATTATGTTTGATATAATCTTAGGTGACAATTCTATGAAAGTAAATTAAATTAAATTCAAGAGAATTCATAACAAAGGAAGGTCATTTTGATTAATAACTTGTATAAGAAAAATTATGTATTCATTAGTGGCTATAGACTCTTAGTAAGAGAATTGAATACATTTATGAAACGTTGAAGTAAATAAGATCAAAAGGGATGAAATGCAATATATGACATAAGACATATCATATAAAATCTATCTAATTATCAATTTATTAATTGATATGTTGTATATTTCTAGCAGACTTATGATCATGGCTCCTCATCATATGTTGATCGTACGGGTTATTAGAGAAGTATAAGAATATGCAAAAATCTTATTAACTGGACTCATCATATGTGAATGAGAGGTGATAATGAAAGGTCGTACTAATTATTAGAGAAGTATGAGAACATACATAAATCTTATAACTAAACTCATCATATGTGACTGAGAGATGATGAGGAAAGGACATACCTGATGATTTTGGGGTATCACCTTTTAATTGTTAACTGTTAAAGAACAATTTATATATTAGCATTATATATAAATACGAGATAATGAACAATTAAACATACCGATGAATATCAGACTAAAAAAACACAAGAAAAGGATAATTATTATAAATATCTTTAAATCAAATTCAAGTAAATGATTTAATTGATTAATGATATATATGATTTGAAATATTTTGTATTTATCTAAATGTTTGAATTTCCTAGATAGGTAATAATTACATATTATTGAAAAGTAAATAATAATTTCCAAAACAAATAACAGGAAATGCTAAAAATGAGAATATCAAATAGATACTTTTATCACTTACAGGATGTTTGATTCACCTGCTGGAATAGATAAGGAATTGAATAGTTATTCTTAAGAATATAATAGATGAGGAATAGAATAAAATGAGTATTAATTAGTTTGGTTTATTCCTAAATTTTTTTAATGATGATGTATGTCAATGTTTGGTTTGAAAACATAAATTTGGAATGACAAAAGAATAACTAACAAAAAGACCAAAATAACTATTATAGTCTCTACTAACTATATTCTTCTTCTTATTCTTCTTCTTCTTCTTCTTCTTCTTCTTCTTCTTATTATTATTATTATTATTATTATTCATCCTCATCCTCTTCTTCTTCTTCTTCTTCTTATTATTATTATTATTATTCATCCTCTTCTTCTTCTTCTTCACTAATACCATTCCAGGAGTAGCTAAAGATAAAAGATGTCTTTAGATATTATGAAAATTCAATAATAATTAAACCTTAGAATTATTTATTTCATATAATTTTTTCAACCAAATAAAGTAACAACCTAGAGAATAGATGAAAATAGAATAGTCATTCCTGTTAATCAAACACCCTACTACGTAAGAATAAACATGTTCTATATTTTCTACTCACATCACCTAGTTACTTAAAGATGCACAAACGTGTAAGGGTAAAACGGGTTTTTAGCGAGTCCCTATTATTAAAAGCTATGAATTTAGATGATAGCGAGTCCCTATTATTAAAAGCTATGAATTTAGATGATATGATTCCATAAATACGTAAGATAAGAGAGTTATAAAATAAATAATAATCACAAAAAAATGAAAAGGTATATGAGTTGATATTTACTTTAAGATAAAAATATTATAAAATTTTGAGAATTTTTAAATCAAGACTTTTGAGGAAAAGTTTTTCAAAAATTCATTTATAAATTTTATATTCATTAATAAAGGTACTTTATACTAAAATTTAGTATCGAATAAATGGAATTGAGTTTATCTAAATTTAAGTGATTAATTTCTTAAATTATTTACAAAATTTATAATTAATGATTTATTTTGTAGTATCAAAGATTTATCCTTAAAAAGTCAATTATTACAGATGTTTATTATAATCTTTTTTTTTCCAGAATACTAACCCCAATCATTGTCCCAGCCCACAAAATCTGCCTAAAGTAACACTAAAAGAGTATTTGATTAATTGATATGAAAAAAACGAATGAGTAAAAAATAAAAAAGATTACTAATATATTATAATTATATAAATAATATTTTTATATCTCCAATACGAAAAATTTCCATTTCCATTTGCTTTAACGAAAACACTGTGAAGCCCAAGCAAGAGAAGAATTAAAACCGGCAATTAACTTCGGAATTCGGATAGATGACATGTGGGACCATAGTCCACGTGGACGATGCCATCTTCTCCACGCTACTTGTGGACTGTGCCTTCTCTTTGGTTTTCCCTCCGGCCTTCGTTCCAACTCTCTCTACTCTATTCGAGTCTTCGGAAATAAATCAGAATTCTCAAAATCGCAAAAGAGAAGAGAAAACGAAAAAGAAAAGAAAAAACGTTGAAATTCAAGCCTGGATTGTTTGAGGTAACAATGGAAAAATTTCTATCGCTTAATTGATTACTATATGTGGCCAATTCGACGCAATGAGCAATCTACTTCGTTTCCTTTTCCGAATTACACTTTCTTTTCAATTTTTAATCTTTCATTTCGGGTGTCGTGATAAGGTTTTGATCAGTGAAGGGAAACGAAGTCGTAGTTCTACAACATGGCGGTTATATCTGAAGAAACCACGCAGATATGCAGTCACTGGTAGTTTTATTATAACTATATGATCTTGTTTTCGTTCCTATTTTCGATATTTCAAAATTTTAATTATTTTAATTTCTTTTAATGCTGTTAACTACTTCGTTTGAGTGTTTAGGTTAACGATGAAACTAAGTTGAACTTGTTTACTGCTTTAAAATATCTTAAATTTGCTTCGGATTTGTTTCATGAACTCGTTTGATCTCCTGATTTAGTCTAATTGATTACTGTTTCCCGCACCTGTGGTCGACTACACTAGTCATCCTTTCCAAACCTTCTGTTATAGTTAAATTCAATGATTGGTGAATGTCTTAGAAGGCTTTAACGTCGGTGATTGGAGTTGAAAATTTGAGGAATAGTTAGTTTTCAGGCAACTTTGGCTATTTATTTTTCTATCACTGATCTGAGGAAGGAAATATGTAATAATATGTCCTCATCGGTATATTTGTGAGGGCAGTGACTTTCTAGCCATGTGTAAACGTTTGCTGTCTTTTTTGATAAATTTATATCTGTTGCTATGCCGTTGTTATTTGTTTTAAAAACTTAAGGGAAATACTGATACAACTTGGTCTTTTGGATTGTGAGATTGCATCTACTGCCATTGGATCGTATGATTAACAGTCTTTCATTATTAAAACTTTCTGTTTGGGATGATGTTATACATCGCTGAATTTGTTCTCTTCCATTTTTGTCCTTTTTCTTCGTAATGTATTGCATCTTAGTTTAATGTATTAAAAGCCAACTTCTGCTTTGTTTGTGGTATGAGCTATATAATTTAATCTATCAAAACCTATGGCCGTTAGATTTTTAACATTATAACATGATCCAGTTGATCTGCAAATTGCTGGTATAACAAACCATGGTTGAGTGGTGTTTGCTAAATGTTTGCAGTGCAGGACCATTTCTTGCTCAAATATTGATCTGCATTTTGCACATTGGTCTCGGAATCTTGAAAGATGTAAAGTTTGTGGTGAAATGATACCAAAGAAACATGCTGAGGAACATTACTTGAATACGCATGCTCCTGTACACAGGTTTTGATTTTTCATTTCATGTTTTGCTATTCAGCAAAGTGGGTGTAATAGATTTCGTAAGAACTGTAATACCAATTTTGCAAATGTTCTGGAAATTAATGGTAAAAATGTGTCACAATTTTTCTCTTTATTTCAATTTGCAAAATTAATCATTCTGTAGATGACTTGTTTTCCTGAACAGTCTCTGCTGCATTCTTCTCTCTAAAATGATTTATGAATATTGAGATGATTTCTTTGTCATTCCATTTCATGTTGCTTGAAATAATGATAGTATTAAAAGATCTTTATGAAGAGACTATTCTCTTGATTACGCCTCTCTGTTTACTTCTTTTGCTAACCTGTATCGGACCTGGCAGCCTGTTCATTCTGCAGCGAGACAGTGGGACGTGAAATTTTAGCTATCCATGAATGAAGGTGATAATTTCCCCCAAAGGATTGTCAAATGTGAGTTTTGCGTGTTTCTGTTGCCTGCAATTGATCTAGCTGAGCATCAGATAGAGATTATTGTTAGTTTAACAAGTCCAACATGGCCAATAGATATATAAATAACCTATTTTAGCACCAACTGATACATGTTCTTGTTCAACTTTAGGTTGTGCGTGGGAACCGGACAGGAATTTGTTCATTGTGCAATAGGTATCTTGGACCTCGAGAGAGATATAACCATGATAGTAGATGCACTGGCATGCCAGACGATAAAGTTAGATCTTCAAGGTATTTTCCTCTCTATTTTTACTCAAAACTTCTGATAGTAACTTTATCCAGTTTGTGTGATTACTTGTGCATTAGATTGTCTAGTATATCTGGAACCTTTACTGTGCATTGATTAATACGGATTAGTTTTGCTTATGGTGAAATCTTGGTAGCCATTATACAAGAATGCTTTAATCTTACCAGCGAATCGGTACAAATTTACATGATTTAGCAGTTACTTGGTGGAGGAAACTTTCCTCCAACTTCTACCAGCATCAGCTCAAAAGAGAAATTATTCAATTATACGCTGCACTATTTATTAGCTCACCTTTTGTTTTGAATAATGTCTGAAGGTATGTAACGCCGAGCACGAGGTCCACAAAGAAGATAATCACTAGAGTTTTCAAAAAGACGATTACATTTCACAATTGCAGTTACTGGTACTGTTGCTACATTAGGATCGCTTCTTTTCCAGAGAGGACAGGACCGTAATCAGATAAAGTAGGTTCAGAAAACGTATGTATCAGTACATTACGCGCTTGTATAAATTGGCTGCATCCACAATTCAGTTACACCGGTGTTATAAACAGCTTATTTCATACTTGGTATCTGTATCTGATTTGTAGTTCTGCCATTTGTTTGCACTAGATACATGGTCGGGGTGCTCGTAATAATATATAAATCACTTGTTCTGATAAATTATCGTCGGGACTCGGGTGCACGTAATAATAATATATAAATCACTTGTTTGGTGGAGGACTCGTACTTAAATAACGTGTTTAATTTAAATAATATTTACAAATTTTAATGTGTTTTAATTAAAATTGACAATTTAAATCTAACCTAATTCAATTAAAAGTTAATAAAGCAGTTTGGATTTATTGGACTTTTAAGTTGGGCTTGAATTGAAAATTTGGTGTAAATTTTGAGTCGACGCTCGTCTCAAACATTATTTAGTTCGTAAACTTAAAAGTAAAATTATTCAGGGATTATAATTTTTAATTTTTTAGTATAATTTATTTTAATAATTTTTATTGTTAAAAATTGATCGGTTTGTTAGTTAATTAGTCATTTTCGTAAATTAATTATTTTTATAATTTAAAATAAATAAATAAATTTTTATTTAATAATCTTGTATCTTTTAAATTTTACACTTCTTGATTTTATTCAAAATTTTTAATTTTTAATAATTATTATAATAGTCTAATATTGATCAAATTTTTTAAAATTTAAATTTTTATTAATTAATTTAATTTTTAATCTAATTTTTAAAACATCGAAAATAACATTATGTTGTGCTCCAATTTTGATTTGAACTTTGACCGCGATGTAGAGGGCTACATTCAATTCGGTCCAATCCGTTGCTATTCTTAACTTTAAAAACAAATGGCCCGAAGCTCATGCTTTGAACCTGTTGTGCTCTGGTGGTTTCTTATCAGCGTCACTACTGATTTACTCATCCCAGGGTCCACACAGTTGTATTTCTGAAACAAATCAGTACTTGCCAATGATTTACCGATTATTCCTTGCTTTATATGCTGTTAAGGAATATGCAAGAAAAAGGATCAATTGAATATAGGTAGTGACTCAAAATAGAAATATCTTGATAAAAAGAAAAGAAGCTGGTAAGTTAGTTTCCACTTGAACAGTTCAAACCTTTGCCGCCATTTCCCATATTAACCGCCGCTGATCTTCAATCATCAAGCGCCTATTGGATGAAGAAAACTTTGCTTAGTTTCTTCCGTTCTCTAGGGGATTGTAGTGGCTGCTCGCGTGATGCTAACGTCTTAACTGTTTCCACTCCACAGAAACCAGGCGGTGCCTTTTCTATCTTTGGCTCTTTTTATTTTTATTTGTTCTTAAATTTTCCTTATATGATCATCGTCCATCACTCTATTTCCGATCACTTTCTCGTTATTTATTTATTTATTTATGCATGATGATGATTCTTATATCGATTGAGAAATTGAATCGTTTCACGTGGATAATTGAAGTTTTATTGTTGATGTGATCACGAATTTCTTCTGAATGAGTCAGTTATTTGCATAATTATTGCCTGATTGGCGATTTGGGTTCTTCGACATTGAATGATAAATTAACTTCCTTAAATATATCCCTAAGGCTAAGGCAAGTGAAAGGTTGAAATTTATACTCTTTGTCTCTACCTTAAGCAAGCTAAAATCAAATTATTTCCGCAGCGTATAGGGTTTTAGAGATGAGTGACAATTTCTTTGGGTGAAATTTTTACTAATGTTCTTTGGTGTATTGGTTTTCTAGATTTGGGAAACCAACACGAAGGAGAAGCTTCAAGACACAATAAGCACCGCAAAATGTCAGCTCACCCTGTTCGTTTGCATATTCAAGATCACCATGTAATGAAATCTTACATTACTATTCCCACACATTCCCCCGCATTTATGTGTGATTTTTATTTGTCTTTTTGTCTTCGGTTTATGCTGTTGAAGTTATTGCTTTCTGGTGATTCTGGAAGGGTATGCGTGCTACTACTTTTAGTTTTGAAGTATCGTGATTCAATTTGATGTCTTGATTTCTGTAGGTGGTACTGGACAATGGCATAGTTCAAGTCACTTTATCCAAACCAGAGGGAATTGTCACTGGAATAAGATATAACGGCATTGATAATTTGCTTGAAGTTCTTAATCGTGAAATCAAATAGAGGGTACATGGTGTTACAGTTTTCTTAAACTTCTTCATTGGACCCCGCCTTTTTAGTTCTGCTCCTTGTGCTGACTATATGGTTTTTTGCCATCCATAGACTTTCCTACAAATCCGGAAGCTAAAATTTTGTGAAGTTTCATATTTTGTACCTTTCTGTTTATTATGTATGAGTTTTAGTGCTTAATTGACCATCAAATTATAGTAGTGATATGGACAATAATATTTAGGTCTTGGCATATGCTTATCCCTGTGGCTATGTTAGGAACCATGGCGAACAAGTCCTCCAGCTTCACAACACCCTATTGTGATTACCATTTTGCTTTAGCTAATGGAATATTTGATGCATGGATGTAAACAAGAATCAATGATTGAGTAGCTGAATAACATACTTGTTGAACATTGGTATATGGTTTGTTATGTGGATTCGAGTTAGATTAAGCATAGTTGTAGACAGTTCGAAACTAGCTCCTGAAGAGAATTAACAAAAGAAATGTAAATGTATTTTTGAGTGATCCTAACAACAGTTTTAAATGTGTAGGTACTGGGATCTTCACTGGAATCCACCAGGGGGCAAGGGAATATTTGATGTGTATGTTCCTCCCTCATCTGTCTCTCATGCTTGTTACATACAAATTGTACGAAATCGAAAGTATCTGCATAGGAGTTGTGTTTCTTGTGTCAATGGTGTTGAAATCATGTTGTCAACGGAATAATCATTATTTACATAGATTGCAGTCTGAAATTACATGTGAATCTTTTGAAATTATTGATTTTACACCTAGTTGCCTGTCCAATCTTAAACCATTTGAGGATATCGCTATGTTCTATTTGAAAGAGTTATTTATATCAAGTTTGTTACCGAAGCCTTTGTGTTGATATAAAGAATTCCCCTTTGTGTTGATATAAAGAATTCCTTGTTCTTTTTCCTTGTACTTCTTACTGCATAGTGATATTGGTACGGAAATTCATATTGAATTCCTTAAAATGCTTTAAAAATAAATCAATTATATTTTGGAATTTTCCTAACATAATGTGATGCAGGATCTCGGGAACTAGTTTTACGATTATTGTGGAAAACGAGGAGCAGATTGAACTTTCATTCAAAAGAATGTGGGATTCCTCCTTGGAGGGCAAGTACATTCCCCTGAACATAGATAAAAGGTCCTTCTTAGAATTTTATATTTCTACCTGTACATCATACATTTATTGTGCAAGTAGATCTTTATTGTGGAAGTTCTGATGATCTCTACTGTTTTACAGATTTATTTTACTTCGTGGTTCCTCGGGTTTCTATTCATACGCCATTTACGAGCACTTGGCGGAATGGCCTGGTTTTGAACTTGGCGAAACCCGAATTACATTCAAACTCAGAAAGGACAAGTAAATGGGTCACAAAGTCTTGCGTTTTGTCATAACTTGTTTTAGATAATGAGTCCATAAAGTCTTATGTTTTGTCATAACTTGATTTACTTTAAGTGTTCTGTTTTTAATTTCCTGCATAGTTATATTAGCTTCTGCGCTTCTTTAGTCCTTTATCAACCTTGGTGAATCAGCTTTAGCTTGTTAATTCATTGATTTTGCAAAATATAAGAATCATGGTATAACTTTCTGATGACAAACAAAAGGGAAAAAAAAAAAGTACTGTATGACTGATAATACTTCATAACATGTATACTGGTTCATTAGGTTGCAATTGCTTGCTGAATTATTATTGGCAGTGTCTGTGGAAGGTTTAATCTTTTATGAAATACAATCTAATTTTCTTCCTTAATTTATTAAACGACATTGACTGACTAAAGGTGTTTTTTATTTGAGAGGATAGGTTCCAGTACATGGCCGTAGCTGACAACCGGCAAAGGTTTATGCCCCTACCCGAGGATCGGATGCCAGGAAGATGCCAAACCCTCGGGTATCCTGAAGCTGTCCTCCTTGTTAATCCAAAGAATCCGCAGCTTAAAGGAGAGGTTCTTTTCTATCTGATAACAATATCTTATCACCATTCTCTTATTTTCTTTGTTACTTTTCAATCATTGCATGTTTTTTGTGAGGCTATTTTCCTCCCCATTAGCTGTACTGATAAATGGAATTTAAATTAGTTAACCTTATGCAAGGATTGACGAATTTGAGTTTTGCACATTCATATCAGAACATTTACCAAGTTTTTTGAAGAGGAGCTAGAGATGCTTCTCTTCTAACATCTTGAAATGTCAGTGTAATGATCCTACGAGTTCTACATGATAGCACTAATTACAGGTGGATGACAAGTACCAGTACTCATGCGAGAACGAAGATAATAAAGTCCATGGATGGATATGTTTCCAGCCACCTGTGGGATTCTGGCAAATAACACCAAGTGATGAGTTCCGAACAGCCGGGCCTGTAAAGCAGAACTTAACATCACATGTTGGCCCCACCACCCTTGCTGTAAATAACTGATCTTGCACATTAATTATTTCGTAAGTGTGACAATTGCGTTTGATTTATGTCGAAGGAGCTCAATAAAGTTGACTGTCGACGCAATGTTCTTGCAGATGTTTCATAGCGCACATTATGCTGGAAAAGATCTTGTTCCAAGGTTTAACGCTGGCGAGTACTGGAAGAAAGTTTTTGGCCCTGTTTTTATTTATCTCAATTCTGCTTCAACTGCAGACGCCCCTTATTTGCTCTGGGAGGATGCTAAAATGCAGGTTAAACAAGTAAAAGTTGGAAGTTCTTGTTCTTTCCAAATGGTGAAATAACGGGATAACTTTTTCGCAGATGATGGCTGAAGTCCAAGGTTGGCCGTACAGTTTTCCTGCTTCTGAGGATTTTCAGAAAGCAGAAGAACGTGGCAATGTTTGTGGCAGACTACTAGTCCGTGACAGGTAGAAATTTAATATTTGATCTGCTATAATTTAATTGATGAACATGTAAACAACCATGGCCAAACAAGCGGATCTACATGGGATAATGTTTCACTAAGTTTGACAAAGATTGTTGTTTGTGCCTGTCATCATGATATTAAATATTGCCGTTTCTATTGATTGTAAATAAAATTTCCCAAAGTTTGGAAGTATTCATTATTGTTGTACAATAGGGAACATTGCAATAGTGGTTTTGATGTATCTTCAAGCCATTTCTCAGGACCAGCAAGCGGGGATAGATTTTCTATTACGTATAAAATCCAAAAAATGACATGAAGGACCATTATTTCTCGAGTCTCTGGCATTGGCTATATGATATTCATAAATGTGATAAAAATCTTTTTGTTATGTTGACATCTAGGTATATGAGCGAGGACTACATATTTGCCAGAGGTGCTTATGTTGGGTTGGCCCCACCAGGTGACACTGGATCATGGCAGCGGGAATGCAAGGTGATCTTTGTTACCTTCTCTGTTCTTTTCAGTTCTTTGTAACAAGAACGATAGATAAAGTCCATCAAATGACCATAAAGAAGAAAAAGAGGTTATCTTAGAACGCAGTTGTTGACCTGAAAATTCTATGACAAAATTCCTGAAAATGTTCGTATGATAATTTGTCATTTTAATAGATTTTCATAGGATGTTGCGAATGTGAAGGTTGTTGGAGAGTTAGTCCATCAATCAGTGAAAGAGTGGTATATTTCTGATTGGATGTTGGCCTCTGATCCTATTACTGATCAATTATTTTGGTTGTTATTCTGATCAGCACTACCAATTTTGGACCAAGGCAGATGAGAATGGTAATTTCACCATTAAACACATACGCACTGGAGCGTATAATTTGTATGCATGGGTCCCTGGATTTATTGGCGATTACCGTCTTGATGCTGAGATAACAATAACCTCAGGTTTTTTTCTATCTCACAGTCTTCTTTCAGTTTCATTTTAAGTAAAATTTGTAGTGTTCATTATCCTGCAATATATAGGTTGTAATATGGAAATGGGGGATCTTGTTTATGAACCTCCAAGAGATGGACCCACAATATGGGAAATAGGCATCCCTGATCGATCTGCGGCAGAGTTTTATGTCCCTGATCCTGATCCAAAACATATCAATAGGCTATTTGTCAATCATCCTGACAGGTTAGATATCTTCAGAATTTGTACTGGAGATGAAGTGTTAGACACTAGTTATTTTTTTAATTCTCCAGAATTTGAGACTAAAAGGTGACTGGATCCATTTTATTGTAACAAATGATGTAGTCGTTTCCTTCAATTTGCAGGTTTAGGCAGTACGGGCTGTGGGACAGATATTTGGATTTGTATCCGAATGCAGACTTGGTTTACACAGTGGGTGTTAGTGACTATAGCAAAGATTGGTTTTTTGCTCAGGTTATCAGGTGCAATTCTTTAACATAGACTAAGCACTAGTTGATGTGGATTGCCAACACATACATTATACTTGCATCTTTTGAGTTGGAGGTCTGTTTGTTGAATAGCCAGAATTTGGATTAATTGTCTGTATGCCCGTCAGAAAAGTGAGTTTCTTGAACAATACCTCGATACCTGAGCAATTACTTGCGCTCAGTCACTATGAGCAAGTATAGGCCATAGAGCAGCCCACATGTTTCGTAGTGATGAGGATTGAATTATTTCTTCTCTAGTTTTCATATTCCTCTCATGTATCAGCTATCCTTTGTTCAGAGATAAGTTAACCATATTGCATATTTAATAACCATCCCACGTCATCTTTGAACAATAGAAGAAAAGATGATGGCACAAACGTAGGAACTACATGGCAGATCAAATTCGGACTTGAGAAAGTGGATCGGAATAGCACCTATAAATTGCGAGTGGCACTTGCATCTGCAACTCTGGCAGAGTTACAGGTAAAAGAGCTAGCTCTTCATGATTGAATGGTTATTTACTGTACTGTGCATGGAGAGGTAAAGTGAAATGTCATTTTACTCTTGAAACCGTTTTCCTTGCAATTCACTCAAAGTCGCGAAGTTGAAAGTTTCTCTGATCCACCCATGTAGGTTCGTGTCAATGACCCAAATGCGAATCGCCCATTGTTTACAACCGGATTAATAGGGAGGGACAACTCGATTGCAAGACATGGGATTCATGGGCTCTACTGGCTTTACAATGTTAATGTACCTGGTTCTCGGCTAAATGAAGGAGAAAATACCATCTTCTTGACTCAACCGAGATGCACAAGCCCTTGGCAGGGCCTAATGTATGATTATATACGTCTTGAAGGTCCTCCATCTGCTGAACCCACAAACCAAGCACTATTCTCATCAAAATAAAAGCAAATATTGCATCGTTTATGACTAGGTAATAGTATGTTTAAAGCCTAAACCAGATATGTCAATATTGTGCATCTCTACAAAACTACGTTGTTATAAATATGACTCGGTAATGAAAAGATTAAATTGTGTCTTTTTATCCCTCTATTTTACTATTTTGGATTCAAGACGATTGAAGACTTGATGGGCTTGGTTCTTTTCTAAATGTTGACGTTGAGTTTCCCTGGTACAGTATCTAAGACATCAGGACGTTAACTGATAACAGTATCAATATCTTCAGCCAATTTACCAAGAAAATAAACTTTAACCAGACAATGAAACCAAGGGAGAAAACTTGTTATTGGTGCTTTTTAAGTTTTTCATGACTAGAATTTCTCATCCCACGATGCCATTTCCTCCTTTGATTTCTGATATTAAGGCACCCAATTTTATTTTGTTTTCTAAGAATTTTAGACAAAACGACTAATACATGAAAATCAGTACTGTTTCTTCTTTGAAGTTTTTTTTCACCTTATTTGAATTATCCGTCTTATTTGGGTATCATACTCTTTTTGGCCACAATATTCTCTCTTCTTTTTTATAAGCTAAAAACAAATACAATGCTATTATTGAGAATGTTTAACTATTTGCTATTATGAAAAGATGCCTTATCAAATATAATAAACCCTTTAATCCCCTTAATCCGAACCATATTTGCTATTCTGCATCGCTTACGATAGATCTTGCAACTTTATCATACCTACATGATTGTAAAAGGAAAATGATATAAAATGAGGCATACAACAAATAAAGAGCTTCACAATTCCGGTGTTTTGCCACATCCAAAACATATAAGAAGTTGTCATACAATGTTTAATTACGATTGTCCTCGTTCATTTGCATAATTTTCGTTGATTACCACTATAACAAAAATAACATTTGCATACGTTAAAAAAAAAAAACTAAAGGTTTCAAAAGCTACGGTTTATATTCGTCGCCTAAAATATCCCTAAAGGGTGAGCATATGGACTCACAGATAATCCACTAGGGTTATACCATATTGTAGGCTTTTCCTTTTCCAAACTTTACTCACCCTTCTTCCTAAGAAATGAAAAGAAAATTTTGCCTATATTCAGCTTCTCAAATATCTGCTTTAAGTATATCTATACACGTTATATATAAAAGATTTCTTCGAAAATGAAGAGAGAAGCTAATAAGAACTGACTTTTTATTTATTTCAACTCACTTCTTACGTAAGTTAGATTTTTCTTATATACAAAACAAGTAAAACAAAAGTAGAAGCTAACGTCTATTTACAAAACGACTACACTTTACTTAAATAAACAATACACATCTGTTTACAAAAGCTATACATAAAATTAACATCCCCTCAAGTTGGAGTTTGGTGGACATCAACCAAACCCAACTTGGACAGAAGAGAAGCAAAAGCTGGGGCTACCAAAATCTTGGTAAAAAGATCTGCTAACTGGTCCTTGGAAGAAATATGAGTAGGAGCAACAAAACCCAGCTTGTATTGATCACAAACTACATGACAGTTAATATCAAGATGTTTTGTACGTTCATGAAAAATCAGATTAGCATAATATGTATGGCAGCCTTATTATCACACCATAAAGGAATATGTGAAGTAAAAGAAATCTGAAAATTATGCAAAACATAAGAAATCCATAATAATTCACACACAGTTGAAGCCATGCTGCGATACTCTACTTTAGCAAAAGATCTAAAAACCGTGGATTATTTTTTAGTCTTCCAAGAAACTAAAAAAGAACCCAAGAAAACACAGAAACCAGAAATAGATCTTCAAGTCGTCAAACATGATCCCCAATTAGCTTCACAATAAGTCACAAGTGAACATATAGGTGATAAAAGGAGAAACATAAGATGCAGTGGAAGCAAGAAAAAATAAACTCTCATAAGGACAACCCTCAAATATTTCAACAAGTGAAGAG